>CM064575.1:4188742-4198742 GCA_032716605.1 Paralithodes platypus
TCCATCTACCAACCAACCACCCTCTCTCTTCCCCTCCTCCTCTTTCTCTTCTTCCTCCTCCTCCTTCCTCCATCTGCCAACCAACCACCCTCTCTCTTCCCCTCCTCCTCTTTCTCTTCTTCCTCCTCCTCCTTCCTCCATCTACCAACCAACCACCCCTCTCTCTTCCTCCTCCTCCTCCTCCTCCTCCTCCCTCCACCCTCTCTCTCCCCTCCTCCTCCTCAA
This sequence comes from Paralithodes platypus, assembly GCA_032716605.1. NCBI lineage: Eukaryota > Metazoa > Arthropoda > Malacostraca > Decapoda > Lithodidae > Paralithodes > Paralithodes platypus. The sequence continues at coordinate 4,188,968 of CM064575.1, forward strand.
TAGTTATACCATCGATCGGTCCGGCCATTAAGAGAGGAAAATATTGTTAATTGAGGATTACCCGTTATCAATAATGCCTGGAGCGGAACAACTCGTTACAGATAAAGGGGTAAGGGGAGAAAGACGTGTGTGTGTGTGTGGTTGCTGTTGTTGTATTATAGAAGGGCTTGCTTGTATCAGGTCCTAGATACAGTACCTTAAGGGGACAGTGGCTATTTGTTTAGTCTATTAATTCATTTATTCATATATTTTTTTAGTTTCCTCCCTAGACCTCCATCAAGTTTAAAAAAACATCCCCTAGAACCCCCTTCAAGATAGATTTGTACATTTTTCGGTAAAAAATGTCCCGGCCAAAGGCCGATTCCTCCTAAAATTACAGGCTCGCTACCGCTCGCCAGGAAAAAAATCGACACCTAAATGGCACGAAGGGTCCTAATATTGACAAAGAAATTGGGTGAAAGGTCATAAAACCCTCAAACTAATAGAACCAACGTCTTAAAACTCAAAACTAGTGGGGCTAAACATTAAGGAGAAAGGGGTCCACAAAAACGGTCTGTCTCCCCTTAAGAGAGGAACATATTGTTAATTGAGGATTACCCGTTATCAATAATGCCTGGAGCGGAACATTAAGTCTTTACCAGATAAAGGGGTAAGGGGAGGGACGTGTGTGTGTGTGGGTGGTTGGTTGTTGTTGTTAAAGGGGTAAGGGGAGGGACGTGTGTGTGTGGGTGGGTGGTTGCTGTTGTTAAAGGGGTAAGGGGAGGGACGTGTGTGTGTGTGGGTGGTTGGTTGGTTGCTGTAATTAAAGGGGTAATATAAGGGGAGGGACGTGTGTGTGTGTGTGGGTGGTTGGTTGCTGTTGTTAAAGGAGTAAGGGGAGGGACGTGTGTGCATGTGTGTGTGGGTGGTTGTTTGCTGTTGTTAAAGGGGTAAGGGGAGGGACGTGTGTGTGTGGGTGGTTGGTTGGTTGCTGTATTAAGGGGGTAAGGGGAGGGACGTGTGTGTGTGTGGTGGGTGGTTGGTTGCTGTTGTTTAAAAGGTAAGGGGAGGGACGTGTGTGCATGTGTGTGTGGGTGGTTGTTTGCTGTTGTTAAAGGGGTAAGGGGAGGGACGTGTGTGTGTGTGGGTGGTTGGTTGTTGTTGTTAAAGGGGTAAGGGGAGGGACGTGTGTGTGTGTGGGTGGTTGGTTGCTGTTGTTAAAGGGGTAAGGGGAGGGGAAGGCGTGTGTGTGTGGGTGGTGGGTGGTTGCTGTTGTTAAAGGGGTAAGGGGAGGGACGTGTGTGTGTGTGGGTGGTTGGTTGCTGTTGTTAAAGGGGTAAGGGGAGGGACGTGTGTGTGTGTGGGTGGTTGGTTGCTGTTGTTAAAGGGGTAAGGGGAGGGGACCGTGTGTGTGGGTGGGGTTGGTTGGTTTGCTGTTGTTAAAGGGGTAAGGGAAGGGACGTGTGTGTGTGGGTGGGTGGTTGCTGTTGTTAAAGGGATAAGGGGAGGGACGTGTGTATGTGGGTGGTTGGTTGGTTGCTGTTATTAAAGGGGTAATATAAGGGGAGGGACGTGTGTGTGTGTGTGTGTCGGTGGTTGGATGCTGTTGTTAAAGGGGTAAGGGGAGGGACGTGTGTGCATGTGTGTGTGGGTGGTTGGTTGGTTGCTGTTATTAAAGGGGTAATATAAGGGGAGGGACGTGTGTGTGTGTGTGTGGGTGGTTGGTTGCTGTTGTTAAAGGGGTAAGGGGAGGGACGTGTGTGCATGTGTGTGTGGGTGGTTGGTTGGTTGCTGTTGTTAAAGGGGTAAGGGGAGGGACGTGTGTGTGTGGGTGGTTGGTTGGTTGCTGTTGTTAAAGGGGTAAGGGGAGGGACGTGTGTGCATGTGTGTGTGGGTGGTTGGTTGGTTGCTGTTATTAAAGGGGTAAGGGGAGGGCCCGGTGTTGGTGTGTGTGGGTGGTTGGTTGCTGTTGTTAAAGGGGTAAGGGGAGGGACGTGTGTGTGTGTGGGTGGTTGGTTGGTTGCTGTTGTTAAAGGGGTAAGGGGAGGGACGTGTGTGTGTGTGTGTGGGGGGTGGTTGGTTTGCTGTTGTTAAAGTGGTAAGGGGAGGGGACTTTTGTGTGTGTGTGTGTGTGTGGGTGGTTGGTTGGTTGCTGTTGTTAAAGGGGTAAGGGGAGGGACGTGTGTGCATGTGTGTGTGGGTGGTTGGTTGGTTGCTGTTGTTATTAATGGTAAGTATAAGGGGAGGGACGTGGTGTGTGTGGGTGGTGGTTTGCTGTTGTTACCCGGGGTAAAGGGGCGGGACGTGTGTGTGGTGTGTGTGTGTGGTGGTGGGTGTTGGTTGCTGTTGTTCAAGGGTAAGGGGAGGGACGTGTTGGCATGTGTGTGTGGTGGTTGGTTGTTGGTTGCTGTTATTAAAGGGGTATATCTAGGGGAGGACGGGTGTGTGTGGGTGGTTGGTTGCTGTTGTTAAATGGGGGGCGGGACGTGTGTGTGTGGGTGTGGTTGTGGGTGTGGTTGTTTTCTGTTGTTAAAGGGGTAAGGGGAGGGATGTGTGTGTGTGTGTGTGTGTGTGTGTGCGTGGTTGTTTGCTGTTGTTAAGTGGTAAGGGGAGGGACGTGTGTGTGGGTGGGTGGTTGGGGTTGGTTGCTGTTGTTAAAGGGGTAAGGGAGGGACGTGTGTGGCATGTGTGTGTGTGGGTGGTTGGTTGCTGTAATTAAAGGGGTAATATAAGGGGAGGGACGTGTGTGTGTGTGTGTGGGTGGTTGGTTGCTGTTGTTAAAGGGGTAAGGGGAGGGACGTGTGTGTGGTGGGTGTGTGGTGTGTGGGTGGTTGTTTGCTGTTGTTAAGGGGTAAGGGGGGGAACGTGTGTGTGTGTGTTGTGTTGTGTGTGGGTGGTTGTTTGCTGTTGTTAAAGGGGTAAGGGGAGGGACGTGTGTGTGTGGGTGGTTGGTTGCTGTTGTTAAAGGGGTAAGGGGAGGGACGTGTGTGTGTGGGTGTGTGTGTGTGGGTGGTTGTTTGCTGTTGTTAAAGGGGTAAGGGGAGGGACGTGTGTGTGGGTGGTTGGTTGCTGTTGTTAAAAGGGTAATATAAGGGGAGGGACGTGTGTGTGTGTGTGTGTGTGGGTGGTTGGTTGCTGTTGTTAAAAGGGTAATATACGGGCGGGACTTGGTGTGTGTGTGTGTGGGTGGTTGGTTGCTGTTGTTAAAGGGGTAAGGGGAGGGACGTGTGTGTGTGGGTGGTTGGTTGCTGTTATTAAAGGGGTAAGGGGAGGGACGTGTGTGTGTGGGTGGTTGGTTGGTTGCTGTTGTTAAAGGGGTAAGGGGAGGGACGTGTGTGTGTGGGTGGGTGGTTGGATGCTGTTGTTAAAGGGGTAAGGGGAGGGACGTGTGTGTGTGTGTGTGGGTGGGTGGTTGGATGCTGTTGTTAAAGGGGTAAGGGGAGGGACGTGGGTGTGTGGGTGGTTGGATGCTGTTGTTAAAGGGGTAAGGGGAGGGACGTGTGTGTGTGTGTGTGGGTGGGTGGTTGGATGCTGTTGTTAAAGGGGTAAGGGGAGGGACGTGTGTGTGTGGGTGGTTGGTTAGTTGGTTACTGTTGTTAAAGGGGTAAGGGGAGAGATGTGTGTGTGTGTGTGTGTGTGTGTGTGTGTGTGGGTGGTTGGTTGCTGTTGTTAAAGGGGTAAGGGGAGGGACGTGTGTGTGTGGGTGGTTGGTTGCTGTTGTTAAGGGGGGTAGGGGGGAGAGAGGTGTGTGTGTGGTGTGTGTGTGGGTGGTTGGTTGCTGTTTGTTAAAGGGTCCGGGGAGGGACGTGTGTGTGTGTGGGTGGTTGGTTGCTGTTGTTAAAGGGGTAAGGGAAGGGACGTGTGTGTGTGTGTGGGTGGTTGTTTGCTGTTGTTAAAGGGGTAAGGGGAGGGACGTGTGGGTGGTTGGTTGCTGTTGTTAAAGGGGTAATATAATGGGAGGGACGTGTGTGTGTGTGTGTGTGTGGGCGGTTGGTTGCTGTTGTTAAAGGGGTAAGGGGAGGGACGTGTGTGGGTGGTTGGTTAGTTGGTTGCTGTTGTTAAAGGGGTAAGGGGAGAGATGTGTGTGTGTGTGTGTGTGTGTGTGGGTGGTTGGTTGCTGTTGTTAAAGTGGTAAGGGGAGGGACGTGTGTGTGTGTGGGTGGTTGGTTGCTGTTGTTAAAGGGGTAAGGTAAGGGACGTGTGTGTGTGTGTGGGTGGTTGTTTGCTGTTGTTAAAGGGGTAAGGGGAGGGACGTGTGTGTGTGTGTGTGGGTGGTTGGTTGCTGTTGTTAAAGGGGTAGATAAGGGAGGGACGTGTGGTGTGTGTGGTGGGCGGTGGTTGCTGTTGTTTGGGGTAAGGGGAGGACGTGTGTGTGGTGGGGGTTGGTTGCTGTATTGGTAAGGGGAGGAGTGTGGTGTGGGTGGTGGTTGGTTGCTGTTGTTAAAGGGGTAAGGGGGACGTGTGGTGTGTGTGTGTGGGTGGTTGGTGCTGTTTGTTGGGTTTGGGAGGGCGTGTGTGTGTGTGGGTGGGGTTGGTTGTTGTTTTTAAGGGGTAAGGGGAGGACGTGGTGTGTGTGTGTTTGTGGGTGGTTGGCTGCTGTTGTTCAGGGGTAAGGGAGGGACGTGTGTGTGTGGTGGTTGTGCTGTTGGTTAAGGGGGTAGGGGGGGACGTGTGTGTGTGTGTGGGTGGGTGGTTGGATGTGTTAAAGGGGTAAGGGGCGGGACTTGGGTGTGGTGGTGGTTGGCTTTGTTGTTAAAGGGTAAGGGGGTACGTGGTGTGTGGGTGGTTTGTGGTTCGTTGGTTACTGTTGTTACAGGGGTAAGGGGAGATTGTTTGTGTGTGTGTGTGTGTGTGTGGTGGTGGTTGGTTGCTGTTGTTAAAGAGTAAGGGAGGGACTGTGTGTGTGGGTGGTTGGTTTGCTGGTTTAGGGGTAGGGAAGGGACCGTGTGTAGTGTTTTTGGTTGTTAGTTGGTTGCTGTTGTTAAGAGGGGTATGGGAGATATGTGTGGTGTGTGTGTGTGTGTGGTGGTGGTTGCTGGTTGTTAACGGGGTAAGGGGAGGGACGTGTGTGTGTGTGGGTGGTTGGTTGCTGTTGTTAAAGGGGTAAGGGGAGGGACGTGTGTGTGTGTGGGTGGTTGGTTGCTGTTGTTAAAGGGGTAAGGTGAGGGACGTGTGTGTGTGGGTGGTTGGATGCTGTTGTTAAAGGGGTAAGGGTAGGGACGTGTGTGTGTGTGTGTGTGGGTGGGTGGTTGGTTTCTGTTGTTAAAGGGGTAAGGGGAGGGACGTGTGTGTGTGGGTGGTTGGATGCTGTTGTTAAAGGGGTAAGGGGAGGGACGTGTGTGTGTGTGGGTGGTTGGTTAGTTGGTTGCTGTTGTTAAAGGGGTAAGGGGAGGGATGTGTGTGTGTGTGTGGGTGGTTGGTTGGTTGCTGTTGTTAAAGGGGTAAGGGGAGGGATGTGTGTGTGTGTGTGTGGGTGGTTGGTTGGTTGCTGTTGTTAAAGGGGTAAGGGGACGGACGTGTGTGTGTGTGTGGGTGGTTGGTTGGTTGATGTTGTTAAAGGGGTAAGGGGAGAGATGTGTGTGTGTGTGTGTGTGGTATGTGTGTGTGGTTGGTTGGTGGTTGTTGCTGTTGTTAAAGGGGTAAGGGGAGGGACGTGTGTGTGTGGGTGGTTGGTTAGTTGGTTGCTGTTGTTAAAGGGGTAAGGGGAGGGACGTGTGTGTGTGGGTGGTTGGTTGGTTGGTTGCTGTTGTTAAAGGGGTAAGGGGAGGGACGTGTGTGTGTGTGTGTGTGTATGTGTGTGTGGTTGGTTGGTTGGTTGCTGTTGTTAAAGGGGTAAGGGGAGGGACGTGTGTGTGTGTGTGTGCGTGGTTGGTTGGTGGTTGGATGCTGTTGTTAAAGGGGTAAGGGGAGGGACGTGTGTGTGTGTGTGTGTGTGTGTGGTTGGTTGGTTGGTTGCTGTTGTTAAAGGGGTAAGGGGAGGGACGTGTGTGTGTGTGTGTGTGTGTGTGTGTGTGTGTTGGTTGGTTGGTTGCTGTTGTTAAAGGGGTAAGGGGAGGGACGTGTGTGTGTGTGTGTGTGTGTGTGTGTGTGTGTGGTTGGTTGGTTGGTTGCTGTTGTTAAAGGGGTAAGGGGAGGGACGTGTGTGTGTGTGTGTGTGGTTGGTTGGTTGGTTGCTGTTGTTAAAGGGGTAAGGGGAGGGACGTGTGGGTGTGTGTGTGTGTGGGTGGTTGGTTGGTTGGTTGCTGTTGTTAAAGGGGTAAGGGGAGGGACGTGTGTGTGTGTGTGTGGGTGGTTGGTTGGTTGCTGTTGTTAAAGGGGTAAGGGGAGGGACGTGTGTGTGTGTGTGTGTGTGTGTGTGGTTGGTTGGTTGGTTGCTGTTGTTAAAGGGGTAAGGGGAGGGACGTGTGTGTGTGTGTGTGTGGTTGGTTGGTTGGTTGCTGTTGTTAAAGGGGTAAGGGGAGGGACGTGTGTGTGTGTGTGGTTGGTTGGTTGGTTGCTGTGTTAAAGGGGTAAGGGAGGGACGTGTGTGGTGTGTGTGGTGTGGTTGGTTGGTTGGTTGCTGTTGTTAAAGGGGTAAGGGGAGGGACGTGTGTGTGTGTGTGTGGGTGGTTGGTTGCTGTTGTTAAAGGGGTAAGGGGAGGGACGTGTGTGTGTGTGTGTGTGTGGGTGGTTGGTTGGTTGGTTGCTGTTGTTAAAGGGGTAAGGGGAGGGACGTGTGTGTGTGTGTGTGTGTGTGGTTGGTTGGTTGGTTGCTGTTGTTAAAGGGGTAAGGGGAGGGACGTGTGTGTGTGTGTGTGTGTGTGGTTGGTTGGTTGGTTGCTGTTGTTAAAGGGGTAAGGGGAGGGACGTGTGTGTGTGTGTGTGGGTGGTTGGTTGGTTGGTTTGCTGTGTTAAAGGGGTAAGGGGAGGGACGTGTGTGTGTGTGTGTGTGTGTGTGTGTGTGTGGTTGGTTGGTTGGTTGCTGTTGTTAAAGGGGTAAGGGGAGGGACGTGTGTGTGTGTGTGTGTGTGGTTGGTTGGTTGGTTGCTGTTGTTAAAGGGGTAAGGGGAGGGACGTGTGTGTGTGTGTGTGTGTGTGTGTGTGTGTGTGGTTGGTTGGTTGGTTGCTGTTGTTAAAGGGGTAAGGGGAGGGACGTGTGTGTGTGTGTGTGTGTGTGGTTGGTTGGTTGGTTGCTGTTGTAGTAGAGGAGGGTTTGTATCAGCTCATAAATACAGTACCTTTTGTGTATGTTGTTGTAGTATAGGAGGTCTTTTGTGTATGTTGTTGTAGTATAGGAGGTCTTTTGTGTATGTTGTTGTAGTATAGGAGGTCTTTTGTGTATGTTGTTGTAGTATAGGAGGTCTTTTGTGTATGTTGTTGTAGTATAGGAGGTCTTTTGTGTATGTTGTTGTAGTATAGGAGGTCTTTGTGTGTTGTGTTGTAGTATAGGAGGTCTTTTGTGTATGTTGTTGTAGTATAGGAGGTCGTTTGTGTATGTTGTTGTAGTATAGGAGGTCTTTTGTGTATGTTGTTGTAGTATAGGAGGTTTTTGTGTATGTTGTTGTAGTATAGGAGGTCTTTGTGTATGTTGTTGTAGTATAGGAGGTCTTTGATGTGTATGTTGTGTAGTATAGGAGGTCTTTTGTGTATGTTGTTGTAGTATAGGAGGTCTTTTGTGTATGTTGTTGTAGTATAGGAGGTCTTTTGTGTATGTTGTTGTAGTATAGGAGGTCTTTTGTGTATGTTGTTGTAGTATAGGAGGTCTTGTATCAGGGTATATAAAAGGTAAGTAAAGGGCATATAAAGGGGTGTATATAGAGGGTATATAAAGGGTACATAAAAGAGTATAAAAGGGTATACAAAGTACTTATAGAAGGGTATATAAAAGGGTATATAAGGGTAGATACATTAAAGAGTTTATTGAGGGCACATAAAGGCTCTATAAAGGCTACATAAAGGGTATAACAAAGTCTCTATAATAACCAAGCCATCAACAGCAACACCGAAGGACATGTATATATAATTTGATGACCCCCCCCTCCTCCCCCCCATATGAATGTATGATGGGGGGGCCATCATACATTCATATATTCATGAGGCTCCCCGGCTGATGAGGAAGGCCTGTACCTATATCGAAGGGGTCACACCACCTCAATTTATGAAAATTTTCCATCGGCAATTATTTGTTTTTTCTGGCAACATTTACGGATTTATGTACGGTCGCGCTAATAAGTCATGTCCCAGCTGTCATTATGTTTGACTTAATATGTGCTGTATTTAATGTCTGTCAGATGTTGAATAGGGTGGGTAAATGTAGGAACATGTTTGTATATTTCACTCGATATGAAGATGTGAAGCTTATATATTGCTGATACCAATTATTGATCAAAACATACTGGGTGCCGAGACATCACTTATTAGCGCGACTGTACACTCTCGGACACAAGTTACGACCCCTTTCTGAAGCCTCGAAGTGCTTAACCCTTTTGAGGATCGTGACGCGTTTTGGCAGTTCATTCTGGCTATCATTAGACGATTTTATACAGCTTAGGAAGGATATGTGGGCATTAAATGGGTAAACACTATCTCAATTAACCCCCTGACTTCCACGGGCGCATTTCACTTGGGCGAAAAATGTGATTTGCTACTCTATCATTTGGGCGCCAGTTCACCATGTCATTTGGGCGACTACATATAAGTAATTCTGTGAAATGGTAACCATCATTTGGGCGAAATCAGAATAAGGCAACAACAGCGTAAATACTATAGAACAGTCTGTCAAGGATGGCTGATCATTTAGAGTAGTTTGGCTGAGTAGTGGGAGCCGTAGGAACACACGGGTTAGAACCACAGGATCGAACACAAGAGCGAGATGAAGAAACGAGGCTTAGGGTTCATAGTATATCATTGTGTGAGACTGATCCCCTAGACTCCTAGAGAGAGACGTTCATTCCACGAACAGGACCATGGAAGGCACCATTTCAGAAGCCAATAGAAAACAAAAATAATTATAATAATATTCGATGGATTCTCGTTTCGAGTTTATAAAATACTGCAAAATAGTGACACTGCATGGAGGTGTACTGTACAAGCAACAAAACCAGATGTAAAGCCCGAATCAAGACTGATGACAGTGGAAAAACAATCATCAAAGCTATGACTGAGCATATCCATCCAAGTGATATTAAGAAAATTGAAGCGCAACAACTTACAGTGCAAGTTAAAAGATGCGGAGAGTCTGGTATAAGCGCCAAACCTTTAAAAGTTATTAGAAAATAACTTACGAATGATAGTGAAAGCCAACTTGAACCAAAAGACCTGAGAAACGTTTCCCTTGCACTGTACAGAGAGCGCAGACAAAAAAAATCCCCATCCTGCCCAAGAGTCGTCATGAAGTTCATGTGTATCTTTCCGCAAATAAAGTGAAAAGTATGAACATTTTGTGCTTGTAAATCAGGAGCAGAATGGTATAGCCATATTTCCACCTAGAATATCTGGGAACCGGTACGATTCTCGCCCAAGTGAAGTGTCCAGTACGTCAAAATGGAGCTTAAGTTTTCGCCCAAATGAAGAGATAACTGGCGCCCAAATGATATATATTTTTCGCTCAAATGAAGTGCCTAATCGCCCAAATGAAATGCGCCCGACTTCCACGTACCCTTCCTGATCTGAATAAAATCGTCTGATGATAGCCTCTCACGCGCTGTCTCTCTCTCTCACTCACACCCTCTCTCTCTGTCCCTGGAGATCCCACAGAGGTCAGGTGCTGGTCTTGGAGGTGTAGGGATGGATATAATTTTATACTCCCCATATAATA
>CM064575.1:4203742-4307752 GCA_032716605.1 Paralithodes platypus
AAGAGATAGTGTTTATCCTTATATTTCCCACAGATCCTTCCAAAGCTATATAAACCGTCAAATGATAGCCGGAATAAACTGTCAGAATGCTTCATAATCTTCAAATGGTTAATCTGCACTAAATATTAACCTAGCATAACCTAAATTAATTTACCTATACCTAACCTCTACTAAATATAACCTAACTTAACCCATACGAAACAGCACCTTTCTGTAACCTATTCTGACCTGATATGATCTAACCTAACCTAGTTTAACCTAACCTAACCAGACCTAACTTAACTTAACCTAACCAAACACAGACATACCATAATATAACATAACCGATTTCAAAACAAAAATCTAACGAAGGTATAAACATAAAACGAAAACCGGTGAGCGAATTATCTGTAAACGAAAATACCCGTAGTAACCCTATATTTATCAAGTTTCAATATAGCTCAAACATGCACAGGTTACCTAAATATTATTACAAGCTTACTTAACCTAAATCTTATTAATCCAACCCACCAGAACCTAATCATACATAACCTTATAACCTAACTTATCATAACCTCACCTACCCTTCTCTAAACTAACCATACCTAACCTAACCTAACATATCCAGACATAACCTAACCCAAACATATCTAACCTAACCTAACCATACGTAACATAACCTTATAACCGAACTTAACAGAACCTCACTTACCCTACCCTTGACTAACCTAACCTAACCACCCTAACCTAAACTAAACATACCTAGCCTAACCTGGATCATTCTGTAACATTACATACTTCAAAAGAGTTGACGAAAAGATTGGTGTTTGACAAGGCCTGTGTACGAACGGCTCAGAGGGCGAAAGGACCGACTAACCCTCTATTTATTAGGCTCACCGCAGCACGGACATATATAGGAAACTTTGCCGTCTATGGGGAGCTTAGTATTTTGGCCATCTAGGTTTTAGTGTAAGTCATTTTGTATATTTATCAATCCTGGCCCAATATGAACCCTCGAACACCAAAACAAACACCCAAAATGTAAATATTAGGGAACAGAAAAATATATATACATATAATAAAGTATATATAAACAAATATATATATATATATATATATATATATATATATATATATATATATATATATATATATATAGAGAGAGAGAGAGAGAGTATACAGGAGTACAAAGGAAATCAAGCAACAACAGGTCTTGAGACCCCTCTAGGCTGCTTGTCCTCCAAAACACTGAGGATCAAGTGTCCAAACAGTGGTTTAGAGTGGGTAAGGTAAAATTGGAAAGGGAACTACTGCCCTGGAACTAATGTCCGTGGCAGGATTAGGAGATGTTAGTATGGGACAGTTGGGTTAGTAACATAACACAGTTACAAGTGATCTTTCATTTATCTAGGAAAAAGAGTAACATCTTAGTAAATTATAAACGCATTAATTCTTGATGAATCTGAGGGGAAGAAAACATAGTTAGTAATTTACAAACGCAGTCAGTCACGGGTTTGAGGCAAGATATTTGTCTAGGCGATATTTAAAAGAATCAATAGTGCTGCAGTCTATAACGTCTCGGGGAAACCCATTCCACAAGTTGACAACTCGATTGAAGAAGACATTCTTAGACTCATGTAAGTTAAAACATTTACCAATAATTTTGCAACCGTTTCCCCGCGTGTAATTAGATTGGTCGATAGTGAGGTACTTACTACAGTTCATATTGATGATGCCTTTGATGATTTTGAACACTCTTAATCTGCGCTGGATTAAAAGGAAATATTTAATTTTCTAAGACGCTCCTCATATGGTTTGTTCTTTAGGCTAGGTATCATTTTGGTAACTCTACATTGAACTCGTTCTAGCTTGTCTATATCTTTAGGTAGTAAGGGCCGCTAAAGTGTTCGTGTGACACTGGCTTTAGCAATATTAACCCGAGGAGCGTGTAATTGCCTGTAGTTATATGCGAATTACATTATATTCTGACAGAATTAGATATATTTACCATATAAAGCATTATTTCTTTTCCATATGTGTTTATTTTACTTATATGATGTACATATAAACCTTGAAGAGCGATAAAAGAAGTGGGAATAGCATTTGGTGGGTGGAAAACTAATATTTTCTCCTCCCGGTCGTAGTATGGGACGGGAGGGCGAGAGACATATATCCTCCATTTGCAACGTCTCGCAACACACTGACTGCCGCGTATGACTCGCGCGTATCTTCGAGACCGCGTGAGAATAATTCGCGAAAAAAATAACCAATAAATGATGAAAATATGAGGAAAAATATGTGATAATTGAGGAGGGGGGAAGAGGAGGGAAAAAAGTGGGGAAGAAGGGGGGGAGTTGATAAACATATGAGTGAGTGGTAGGAAGTACAAGAGGGGAATTATCTCACCTAATCACATATTCCTATGTTTTGAGAGCCCCTGGGGAGCTTTGGAAGGTTTTTTCATGGTCCGTGAGGCCTATCACATTCGTTATGCACATACTTCAGTGAGGCTTATCACACTTGCCGGGTTAACCGACCTGATGAATGTGAGGTAAACAAAATGACCACTACTGTAAGAAGGTTTATATTAACCCCTTCTGTACCGGCGACGTCTTTTGTATTTTATTTCAGCCACATTTAGACGATTTTATGAAGCATAGGAAGGATATATTATAGCTAAAGGGATTCATTGAGATAGACTGTAGCCTTTTAATGGGTAGACAATACATCCTTCCTAAACTGAACAACATTGCCCAATAGTTTCCAGAATATAATGAAAAGTACATCACCGGTACAGAAGGGGTTAAAGTTTCTCTGTATATAGTGCAGCTCTCCCCCACCACCACATACAAGCAAAAACCAGAAGCGAGGTCAACAAAATGGCCACTACTGTAAGAATTTTAGTATTAATGTTCACTATAAATGGTCCCGCGCTCCCCCACCACCACCACCACACACACGTCACCTGTCCAGCTTATTAGCATACATATTCAAAAGCCCCCACTAACTGTAAATAAATTAAATATGAAACATGCAAACGAACAAACAATACTCGCACGCACTTGCACACGCATACAAACAAGCATTCAAACACATTCACAATCATACACACACACAGACAATTAAAAACACATACATACACACACAAACACACACAAACGCACGCACACACGCTCGAAATAAACCTATCTATCTATTTATCTATACAGGGTGTTTCATAAATACCTTTCATAAATTTCAGAATGAATAGACGTAGCAATAATAAATATACTTCACTATGTGACGGTTTTGGAAATTTCTCATATTTACCGGGATATTACACATTTTAGTTTAAATAGGAAAGTCTAGGGGATGAACACAATCAGTAGATTACCATCACCTCAATTACTTTATTTTGTCATAAATGTTTGAACATTTAAATTTAAGAAATGTATTCTTAAATTTAAGAAATGTATTCTTAAATTTAAGAAATGTTGGCTATTCTTAAATTTAAGAAATGTAATCTTAAATTTAAGAAATTTAAGAAATGTATTCTTAAATTTAAGAAATGTATTCTTAAATTTAAGAAATTTAAGAATAAATTTAAGAAATTTAAGAATAAATTTAAGAAATTTAAGATTTGTTTTCTTAAATTTAAGAATAAATTTTTAAAATTTAAGAATAAATTTCTTAAATTTAAGAAATTTATTCTTAAATTTAAGAAATGTATTCTTAAATTTAAGAAATTTAAGAAATTTATTCTTAAATTTAAGAAATTTATTCTTAAATTTAAGAAATTTAAGAAATTTATTCTTAAATGTAAGAAAAAAAATCTTAAATTTCTTAAATTTATTCTTAAATTTCTTAAATTTATGAATAATGTTTTTAAATTTCTTAAATTTAAGAATACATTTCTTAAATTTAAGAATAAATTTCTTAAATTTCTTAAATTTAAGAATACATTTCTTAAATTTAAATGTTCAAACATTTATGACAAAATAAAGTAATTGAGGTGATGGTAATCTACTGATTGACTTTCCTATTTAAACTAAAATGTGTAATATCCCGGTAAATATGAGAAATTTCCAAAACCGTCACATAGTAAAGTATATTTATTATTGCTACGTCTATTCATTCTGGAATTTATGAAACACCCTGTATATTCAGACCCCATCCCCATTTTTCCTTTTTTTTTTTATGGAGGGGGGGGGGGGGAGGGGGTGGCCGACTGATTATTATTATTATAAACATTCATATGCACGCACACATATATACACACACATGCGTTCTCTCTCTCTCTCACTCACACGTAAATAAGTTAGCACAAAATAATAAACATAAAACAACTATTCATTCTCTCTCACGATCCATGTGTCACAAATACTGATAATATGCTACCACATACAATTATTACGGGGGTGAGGGCTGGTCCTATCCAGAGGGAGGTTTGGCATCCTCTACCCAACCTTAGCCGTAATTGTCTGTCTTTTTTACTGTCCTACTTTTCCTTCTGGGGGCTAGGAATCCTCTTCCTCTTGTAAAATTGCCCTACTCATCGAGACAGAGAAAGGGGCGAGGGAACGCGAAAGTGGTCCCGAACCCTGAGAATTAGAACCCTTGGATGTTGTTTCTGTTTAGGCTCTGTCTCGAGTCGGCCATGCGCCTGAGTATATACATACATACATAAAGGTAGCCACTGTTCGCGAATTGTCATCCCCTTTCTACCCCTTAAGAGGATAGTGGCCGGTTATTTGGGCTATTAATTCATTTATTTTTTTAGTTTCCTCGCTAGACCTTCATCAAGCTTTAAAAAACATCCCCTAGACCCCCCTTCAAGATATATTTGTAATTTTCTCTATAGGAAAATGTCCCGGCCCAAGGCCGGTTCCTCTTAAAATTATATCCAGGAAAAAATCGACACCTAAATGGCACGAAAGGTCTTGAAATTGACAAAATGGGGCGAAAGGTCTCAAAATCGACTAATGAGCCGAACGTTTTAAAATCTGAAAACTAATGGGGCTAAACATGAGGGAGAATGGGGGGGGGGAGCAAAATTAACCCTCGCCCCTTAAAGATATCTATTTGGAGATTATAAACTGCAATATATATATACAGTACTACTACTGCTATAAAGGAATTGGAAACCTTTGCGTAATAGACTTTGTATGTTTTAACTCCTTCAGTACCGGTGACGTCCTTTTCATCATATTCTGGCAACTATTAGATGATTTTAGTCAGCTTAGGAAGGACCTCTAACAATTAAACGGCTACACACCATCTCATTTCATCTTTCGAGCCACCATAGATCCTTCCTAAACTGAATAAAATCGTTTAACAGTGGCCAGAATATGCTAAAAAGGGGCGTTACCGGAACTGACTGAGTTAACCCTCTCAAGCTACTATTACGCATTCGTTTTCCGTGTTCTGCCTGTTATTAGACAATTTTATTCGGGTTAGGAAGGATATAGGGCAGTCAGAGGGTTAATGGAGATAGTCTTCAACCCTTTGATTTCCCACACATCCTTCCTTAGCTGTATAAAATCGTCTAATGATAGCTGACTGTGTTTGTATACGTTTTGGTTTGTTTATTTTGCAAGTTTTACATTATAAAGAGTATCTCAATTTGCCCTCTTGACCTCCATAACACTGCCTAATCTGAATAAAATCGTCTAATGATAGCCAGAAAACCGAAAGGAAATGCATGAACGGATCTTCACTTATATTATTATCAACATTACAACTACCACAACACTACTTATAGAAGGTTAGTACTACACTATCACGAATACCACAACACTACTTATAGAAGGTTAGTACTACACTATCACGAATACCACAACACTACTTATAGAAGGTTAGTACTACACTATCACGAATACCACACACACACTTGACAATAACGATAGGTAGCGCCAACGAACTTGACAATAATCTTAACCCCTTAACTTATAACTCGAAATTAATGGAAGCAATCGGGCTGACGTTTCTATCATTTGGGAAGAGTCCACCAGGAAATAGGTGTGGATATTTACAGCCAGTTTGCTCTAGGCCCTTTTGAGTTAAAGAGAGGTCAGGGATCCAGATTATTGTCAAGTTCGATGGCGCTACCTATAGCATCACTTATGTTAGTATATACTGTTATATATATATATATATATATATAGCACTACTATCACCATTTTATTCATTGTTATCAAGTTCACCATCACCACCAAGGAAGTTGCTCTAATCATAACAAGTTCACTACAATTAGAACATCACCATCACTATCAATAATACATCACCACTTTTCATATCACCATCATCACCTTTATAATCCCTTCGTCACCACTATCATTTATCACATTATATCAATTGTTAGGTTCACCACCACCAAAAAGGAATTTCTCTAACCACAGCACAATATTACTACTATTAGAACATCACCATCACTATTATTAAATCACCACCTTCCATATCACCATCACTTTCATAATCCATTCGTCACCACTATCATTCATCACCATTATATTCTTTATGTTCACCACCACAAAGGAATTTCTCTAACCATAACACAATCATCACCATCACTATCAATAATTTATCATCACCACCTCCATATTATATCACCATCACTTTCATAATCCCTTCGTCACAACTATAATTTATCACATTATAATCATTGTTATGTTCACCTCCACCACCAAGGAATATCTCTAACCATTAACACAATTTCACCACAGTTAGGACATCACCATCACTATAACCCCTTCTACCATAATTCTTTGGTTACCCCCACCCCCCACGGCTCTCTCTCTCTTCATCCCTCTCCTTCCTACGCTCTCTATTAATATCCTCTTAACCAGTAACCCATCATCAATAATTTCATAACCACAAACTCATAGGTAATATACTCAAAATCTCTACCACTTCAACCGATATCATCACAACCACTTTAACCACTATCCTCACAACCACTACTACCACTTCAACCAATATCCTCACAACCACCACTACCACTTCAACCAATATCCTCACAACCACCACTACCACTTCAACCACTACTACCACTTCAACCATTATCCTCACAACCACCACTACCACTTCAACCATTATCCTCACAACCACCACTACCACTTCAACCAGTATCCTCACAACCATCACTACCACTTCAACCAATATTCTCACAACCACCACTACCACTTCAACCACCACTACTACTTCAACCATTATCCTCACAATCACCACTACCACTTCAACCACCACTACTCCTTCAACCAATACTACCATTTCAACAACTACCCTTTCAATCACCACTAATAATTTGTTCACAACCTCAACATTAATTCTACACACACTACCACCTCGCTATCCCTCCTACCACTACCACCTCCCTTACTACTACTACCACCACTATCACACTACTACCACAACAACATCAGCACCACAGCGTCACAGCAGCGGGGGAGGCAGCAGCAACAACAACAACAGCAACAGCACCTGCAGCACCACACACAGGGCAGGGGAGGAAGCTGTACAGAGAGAGAGATACAAAGAAGGTTAATATATATTCTGTCTGTATAAAGTGGGTTACTATATCCATTATTTGTTTGGCGCAGGTTATGTTTTCACTTTCGTTTGTTTGTCGGTCTGTAAACAAGATCTCAAAAAGTGATAAGCCAATGTTCACAAAATTTGGTGGGCAGACGGATATGCGCCCTGCAAGAAGTGATTCAATTGAAGAGACGATCTGGACCTTATCCTGGAACCAGCCAGCACAGGCGGAGGTATGTACTCTACCGAATGCCGCTCTAGTTACAGGTATGTCATAATCAATAGTTTGGTTGCAGTGACTGTATGCATGATAGATAGATAGATAGATAGATAGACTGGAAAGAGACCTCACGGTCTTCGCCGTTCAATGTACGGTTGAATGTACAGGCTCTCAGCCTATGCCCGAAAGGGAGTAGTTGGAATATATAAAACAAAAAGATAGATAGATATGCCAAGACAAGATATAACTTATACAAACTTTCCTTATTACACAATTAGATCTTATTCGACATGAAGGAACATAATTAATCCACGCTAGCACCAGACGAAATATGTCACCCACCCCCCTCTTCCCAACCACCCACCCACCTGTAGAGAACCACCCAAACCCCGCGGGCTGGGGGTGTTGGGCGTGGAGGAGGGTGAGGTTGTGGGCGGCCCGGTACACGGTGGCCAGGTGGGCGTGGCAGGTCAGGGTCAAGGCGCCCCCTGAGAACCACGCCTCCGTCACCACGCCCTCCACCTCCTGTAGGGGGCAGAAAGGGGGGTTAGTTAATGTCTGTTTATCTCTGGGGAAGAATGGGTTATTTAAGGGGAGATGGGTTTTTTTTTTGTCTATTAATTAATTTATTCCTTTATTTCTTAGTTTCCTCGCTAGACCTCCATCAAGTTTAGAAAATCACCCCCCCCCCTTCGGACGGTTCCTCTTAAAATTTGAGGCTCGCTATCGCTTGCCAGGAAAAAAATCGACACCTAAATGGCACAACACCTTCCTCTACAGTGACCTTGACCGCACTATGACCACTGCCCGTACCACTGTAATAATAACAAGGTCAAGGACACATTAAGGACACTTGTAATGGTCCTTAATGGTCTCTGTACAACATGCGAGGTGGGGGTGGGGGGGGGGGGGGGGGAGACTTAAGAGGGTAAGTGTGCTTGTTTTTTATGGATCCCCTTCTCCCTCATGTTCAGCATATTAGGCTTTATGGATCCCCTTCTCCCTCATGTTCAGCATATTAGGTTTTATGGATCCCCTTCTCCCTCATGTTCAGCATATTAGGTTTTATGGATCCCCTTCTCCCTCATGTTCAGCATATTAGGTTTTATGGATCCCCTTCTCCCTCATGTTCAGCATATTAGTTTGGAGGTTTGGAGGTTCCGTTAGTTTGGCGATTTTGAGACCTTTCGCCTAATTTTTTGTTAAATTTTAAGACCTTTCCTGCCCTTTAGGTGTCGATTTTTTCCTGGCGAACGAAAGCGAGCCTCTAATTTTAGAAGGAATCGGCCTTCGGCCGGGACTTTAACTTGATGGGGGATCTAGGGGGTGTTTTTCTAAGCTTGATGGAGGTCTAGCGAGGAAACTCAAAAATATATTAATAAATAAAAAATTTAAACATGTAGACGAAAAACCAAGCACAACCAACTTAAAGAGCCATGATGATATTTAACCCTTTGAGGATCATGACGTTTTTTGACAGTTTATTGTGACTACGATAAGACAAGTTTATTCAACTTGGGAAGAACCTGTGGGAGCTAAAGAGTTAATTGAGATAGTACTCACCCCTTTGATTCCTAGATCTATCTATCTATCTATCTATTTACTCAGGCCCAATCCCCACTTTTCCTATTTTTTTCTTTTCTTTTTCCCTCTTTTCTCGTTTTTTTTCGCTTTTGGGGGTGGCCGACTCAAGACAGAGCAAGAGCAGGGAAAACACAACATAAAACAAAGATCTTGTTCTTGTTTGTTGATTGTAGAGCTGTGTGAGCAGGCCCAATTAACCCTGCTGCAGACCAACACAGGCAGGTAATCACAGGCGGCCGAGGCGACCCGAACGCCACAGGAAGTAAAACAAAGATATCCTTCCTAAATTCCACAAAATCGTCTAATGATTACCAGAATATACTGTCAAAGATAAACCCCTCTGCCCAACTTACCGAAATCTGAATGTGCCTCCCCTTCTCGTCCCGCTGTGTCGTCCTTCTCGGGTAGGTGTGGGGTGGTAGCTGACCCGAGTTTAGCGTCCACCTGACCTCAGCTGGGGGGTCAGAAGGGCTGAGGAGGCAGCGGGCGGTCAGGACATCCCCAGGCCTGACCCTTGACCCCGGCTGGACCCTGAGACTGGTGCCCTGGTCTGAAAGGTCGACGGGCCGGCGGAGGAATCCAGACACTTGAGGTCCCCATTTTGGAACATCTGGAAAAGTAGTTTGAAAGGTATTATAATAAAGGTAGAATTTGATGCCAAAGGCTATGCTTGGTGTGTATGTGTGTAGTTACAGCAATGTGCAGTACTCCACATGCACATTCACCCTAAATAACACTTCAACAAAAATATGTATTAAAGTGCATAAAATTCCATATGAACATTAATTGCAAAAAGAACGACATATCTCGATACACATCATTGCTAAAAAAAATGCTTCACCTACCAAAACAAAAATAAAAAAATATAATAAAATACAAATCATAATAATAATTTACAACTTGATAACACAAAATAATCTTGAGGCAATATAGCTTAATTCCGAGGCCTCAACCCTTTCTGTACCGACGTAGTCTTTTTAATTTCTTATTAGCTATTTCTAGAAGACTTTGTTAAGTTTAAGAAGGACCTATGGTAGTAAAAAGCATAAGTGAGATAGTTTGAAGCCTGTTAATTGCTGGAGGCTTTTTACAAACTGAATAATATCGTCTAATAGTTGCCAGAATATAATTAAAAGAATGTCACCAGTGCTGAGTGGGTTAAGAATCTAAAAAAGTTAATAAATAGAAAAAATAAAAATAAATAAATACAATGAAAAATAAAAAAAATCGTTGAGTTCCGAGTCCATAAGAATCTGAAAAAAGTAAATAGAAAAAAAAAAAAAAATATATATATATATATATATATACTGTATATATAATTATACCGGTATATATATATATATATATATATATATATATATATATATATATATATATATATATATATATATATATATATATATATATATATATATATATATATATATATATATATAATGAGAACAAAAATAAACGAGGCAATATTGGAATAATTCTGAGCCAAATATCTCCACCAGTAACTGAGGTCGGCCAACCTCCGCCATATTGGTGCCACTGCTGATATATCCTTTCGTTTACTCTCGAATATCTCCATACCAATATTAGTAATTCATTAAGGGGAGATGGATGATTTTTCTGGCCCCCTTTCGCCCTCATACTTAGCCCCATTAATGTTCAGATTTTAAGACGAACGGATCATTAGTTTGGCGATTTTAAGACTTTTTACAGTTGAAAGGACAGCACCGGTACAGTATCTACAGTATGTATCTACTCAGGCCCATTCACCACCTTTTGTTTTCTTTTTTCCCAGGGGGTGGCCGACTCAAGACAGAGCCCGAATAGGGACAACACAACAGTACACAATGAACACACACACACACAAATACTGAAGAGGTTAAATATGGCCAGTCTCTCTCAACTCCAGGGTCTCTCAGGGAACTCATTTCGGGCTTAAGACTTAAAGAGAAGCTTCATCGTCTTGTAGTAATAACTCCTTCTTGGAAACTTCATTGGACCCAGATGATATTCCGTTTTCTCTGCCTCTGCTTTCTATAATATATATATATATATATGTTTTTTTTTATGTAAGCTCTTCTGTACCGGCGACGTCTTTATAATTCTACTCTAGTTAAATTTAGACGATTTAGTGCAGTAGAAGAAGGATCGGTGGCAGTAAAAAGGGTTAATTCATAATATCGCCAACCCACCAATTAACTTACACAACATCACTATCTTACGACCAGCTTATGTCTAGTTATCATTAAATACAAGCGATGTACAGTTATTTACACATTTCTTATTCTCTCTCCTTCGCTCTTTCTCTCTCTCTCTTATTTTTTTCTCTCGCTCTCATTCTCTCTTATTTGTATTTTGTTTATCTTATTCTCTCTCTCTCTCTCTCTCTCTCTCTCTCTCTCTCTCTTACTTTCAATCTCTCACTCTTTCTTTCTCTCTCTCTTGTTCCTCCTGTGCTACAGTTTTGTTTATCTCATTCTCTCTCTCTCTCTCTCTCTCTTGTTCCTCCTGTGCTACAGTTTTGTTTATCTCATTCTCTCTCTCTCTCTCTCTCTCTCTCTCTCTCTCTCTCTCTCTCTCTCTCTCTCTCTCTCTCATTCTCTCTCTCTCTCTCTCTCTCTAGATATTATATACCTTGATTTTCAAAAGGCCTTTGACAAAGTTCCCCACAAGCGTTTACTGCTAAAACTAAAAGCGCATGGAATACAAGACGGTGTGTTGAAATGGATAGAAAATTGGCTCAGCAACAGAAAACAAAGAGTAGTCATAAACGGTAAGGCATCTAAATGGACCAATGTAAGTAGCGGGTACCCCAGGGATCGGTACTAGGACCAATTCTCTTTCTAATTTACATCAACGACATAGATGAGGGTCTCACCTGTACAATCTCAAAATTTGCTGACGATACAAAAATTGCAAATAGCGTACTCTCAAAAGAACAAGTTGACGATATGCAACACAATCTAGATAAATTGTCATGTTGGGCCCAAATTTGGCAAATGAGTTTCAATGCGGATAAATGTAAAGTACTACATATCGGATACCTAAATGAGAAAGCAAACTATTCGATGAATGGCACTCAGCTTAAGAATGTAAACAGAGAAACCGATCTGGGAGTAACAATATCGAGTAACCTAAAACCGAGTCAACAATGTTCAGAAGTTGTTAAGAAGGCAAACAAAATAATTGGCTTTATAGGCAGGTAATTTGAGCATTAATCCAAAGAAGTTATCCTAACCCTTTACAATTTCTTAGTCCGCCCTCTTCTGGAATACTGCGTTCAATCCTGGTGCCCTTATTACCAAAAAGATATAAACAAGCTAGAACGAGTTCAACGTAGAGTTACCAAAATGATACCTAGCCTAAAGAACAAACCATACGAAGAGCGTCTTAGAGAATTAAATCTATTTCCTTTAACCCAGCGCAGATTAAGAGGTGACTTAATTCAAGTGTTCAAAATCATCAAAGGCATCGACAATATGAACTGTAGTAAGTACTTCACTATCGACCAATCTAATTACACGCGGGGAAACGGTTGCAAAATTATTGGTAAATCTTTTAACTCGCACGAATCTAAGAATTTCTTCTTCAATCGAGTTGTCAACTTGTGGAATGGGCTTCCCCGAAACGTTATAGACTGCATCACCGTTGATTCATTTAAACTCCGCCTAGAAAAATATCTCGCATCAAACCCGCGACTGACTGCGTTTGTAAATGAATAACTATATTTTATCCCCCCCCCCCCTTCAGTTACTAACCCATCTGTCCTCTATTAACTTCCAAATCCTGCCACGGACATTAGTTCCAGGGCAGTAATTCCCTTTCCAATGTTCCCTTACCCACTCTAAACCACTGTTTGGACACTTTATCCTCAGTGCTTTGGAGGACAAGCAACCTAGAAGGGTCACTAGATCTGTTGTTGCTTGATTTCCTTTGTACTCCCTTTGTACTCTCTCTCTCTCTCTCTCTCTCTCACTCTTTCCTTCTCTCTCTCTTGTTCCTCCTGTGCTACAGTTTTGTTTATCTCATTCTCTCTCTCTCTCTCTCTCTCTCTCTCTCTCTCTCTCTCTCTCTCTCTCTCTCTCTCTCTCTCTCTCTCTCTCTCTCTCACTCTTTCCTTCTCTCTCTCTCTCTCTTGTTCCTCCTTCTGTGCTACCGTTTCCTTCCCTTTTCCCTTACTATCGGGTTTGCTATCTCTACTAGAATATATTAAGTCCTCACCACCACCTCGCTGAAATAATATGTGTGTGGCCAGTGTATGTATGCATGCATGTATGTATGTATAAACTCGGGCACATACCCCATAGCTAGTGGTGGCCGACTCGAGACAGAGCTTGCACAGAAACAACAATTGTGCTACGCTTTTTGTTCGTTCTATCCTACTCTTCACGGTCTTTTTCTGTTCTTTCCCTCTATTATATCTATCTATCTATCTATCTATGTATCTCTCTATCTACATACCCATTTATCTATCTGTCTATCCATACATCCATCCATCCATCCATCTATCTATCTATCTATCTATCTATCTATCTATCTACTGTATATACGAATCCATTCGTCTATGTATATATATATATATATATATATATATATATATATATATATATATATATATATATATGTATGTATCTATCTATATATCTACCAATCCATCCATCTAGCTATCTACCCTACATTGCTACTGCCATATTGTTACTTCTTCCTATTTTATCTATTCTTTTCTGCTTTTTCCATTCCAACTCTCCTCTGGTTTCGCTCTCCTCCCCTTAACAATTAACTCGGCATTCCTAGCCCTTCAGATTAATCTTCCTTTGCTCTCTCTCTCTCTCTCTCTCTCTCTCTCTCTCTCTCTCTCTCTCTCTCTCTCTCACACACACACACACACACACACTCATTCTCATACCACCCCTCTCTCTCTCTCTCTCTCTCTCACAATGTGGATTATAGCAAAATATTTAGCCTCTATATGAATACAACACGCAACCATGGCTGGAAATTAGAATTGAAAAGGTTCAGCACTAGTATTTGTGGAAACTTTTTCACATATATGATCTGTTCTACCTGGAACAAACTTCCCTCCGAACTTGTAAACAGTTCTTCAGTAGAGCAGTTCAAGAAGAGAGTAGATAGTATACTCTGGCAACTATTAGACGATTTTATTCAGCTTAGGAAGGACGTCTACCCATTAAAAAGGCTACAGACTATCTCAATAATACACTTTTTAGCTACCGTGCCATATATCCTTCCTAAGTTGATTAAAATCGTCTGAATATATCTGAAGTAGAATACAAAGGAAGTCACCGGTACTGAAAGGGTTAGTTGATATTATAGTCTATGCTTCTTTTCGTCCGCCTCCCTCCCCCCTTATCTCTCTCTCTCTCTACATTAAAAAAAAACACACATACGACCACGTCACACACACACACACTTACACACAGCACATACATACGACACACACGCACCACCAACACACAAACAAACCTTCCATACACCCACATAACACAACCCACACACATAAACACCCCAAACAAACACCCACCCCAAACAAACACCCACCCCAACATACACAACACACAAACATCCATACACAACACACACAGACTGACACAAACACATACACCCCCCGCCCCCCACTACTATTAAGATCACCCTCAGGTAGTCCGTTTCTAGTCTCTACATTTTCCTAACCTTTTACACTCTCTATTTTTTACAACAAACACACAGAAACACCCTCAACACACACACACATTATACAGCATATGCACACACTCACAGCTCCCCTCCCTCCAACACAGACATACACCCACAACTCAACAAACACACCCACCCACAACACACCCCAACTTACCCCATCCCTACCCACACACCCCCTACCCCTCCTCCCACACACACCAACATACACCCACAACACAACAAACACACCCACCCACAACACACCCCAACTTACCCCTTCCCTACCCACACACCCCCTACCCCTCCTCCCACACACACCAACATACACCCACAACACAACAAACACACCCACCCACAACACACCCCAACTTACCCCCCCTCCCCTCCCTCACAAACACCCCCACCACTCCCTCCTCCCCACCTCTCCCCCACACATCCACTACTGTCAAGATCACCCTCAGGTCGTTCGTCTCTACCTTCCCTATACACCTTTTTCACCCTCTATTTATAACTCACACCTACAAACTATTTTCCATTTTTCTCCTGTTGTAAGTGAAGAATTGTTTTATCTATTTATTTACTTATTTATTTTTTGCTATGTCATATATATTTTAAGTTTCCTCCCTAGACCTCCATCAAACATAACAATACACGCCCAAGACCCCCACTTCGATATTAATTTGTGCATTTTTCAGTAGAAGAATAGCTCTGCCCGAAGGCCGTTTCCTCCTAAATTGAGACATATCTCTCTCTTTCTCTCATGCCATCCATTTCTTCCTTTTCCTCCCTCGCTCCCCCTCTTTTTATCGGCACCCTTTTCCCTCCTATCTTTGTTGCCAATTTCCCCCTGTGTCTCCCTATACATTCCTATTCATTTTGCTCCCCAATTGTATTATTTTTAGTTTTCCCCTTCCTAACCTTTATCTAATTCTCTATCTATATTTATGTGTACAGTTGGCCACATAAGTTCTGTTCCTCGTCGTGATCTTATTATGTATGGCACTTTAATATTATGAATGAATCGCGAGTGTGGTTTCTTATAATTATCAGTTGAATTTCTTTCCGTTTTCATGTTATATTTCCGCATGTTCACCCTTTTTTACTCTCTATCTATCAATTGCTAAATATTTTGATCTCCAAATTTATTTCGTATTTTTTTTTCTCGCTTCTTTCCAACTCTGTTTTCCATTTCTCTCTCTCTCTCTCTCTCTCTCTCTCTCTCTCTCTCTCTCTCTCTCTCTCTCCCTCTCTCTCTCTCTCTGTCTATTTAGCTACCTACATGAATATCTACCAATCCATCTATCTATCTATCCTCCCCTTATTATTTACCCACGAATGTCCTATTCGCTCTCATGTTGTCCGTCTCCCAGTATGGCTTTGTCGGACAACACTTCACTTTGAATAGTTGAAGTAAAATGCCAACCTATGTATCTATCTACCTATATTAACCTGTTACCTAGTGTATCTATTTAACTATTAACCTATACTTATGCCTTCTTTTCATCATAATCACCCACAATTTGTCACATTAACGCCCAAATCGTCTGTCTCGAAGCAAGGTTGGTCATAGAGTACTTGCTTCCGAAGGTTAAAATAACTCTCTCTCTATCTACTGATATATCTACTATCCTCTAATGTATCTGGCTGTCTATCTATTCATCTATTGTATAATATCTCCTCTCAATACTCACTCACCGCCTTCATATCAACACCCAAGTCGTCCGTCTCGAAGTAAGACATGTTGGACAGCACCTCGTATCTAAAGGTTGAAATAACTCACTCACTCTTATTCTGTATACTTTCTATCTAACTACATGTGCCAATCTATCCATCTATATATCTATTTATCTCTCTATCTATCCATGTACACATATATACATTCTCCCAATACTCACTCACCCCTTGTCATATTTATGCCCAAGTCGTCCATCTCGAAGTAAGGCTTGTCGGACAGCACCTCACATCTAAAAGTTGGACTGCTCACTCACTCACTCTCTCTCTCTTTCTGTATACGTTTCATCTACCTAAGTATCTACTAATCTATCTATCTATGTACAGTATATACCTCCTTCTCCAATACTCACCTACTACCGTCATATTAACACCCAAGTCATCCGTCTCGAAGTAAGGCTTGTCGGACATCACCTCACATCTGAAGGTCCCAGAGGTAGCCCGGGTCACGCTCTTTAGTACCACCGTCGTCTGGGAGCTGCGTTCCCTCTGTAGAATAATAATAATAATAATAATAATAATAATAATAATAATAACACCTCATAAATATTATCTGAAGACCTTAGCTGTCGCCGTGGTTATGATCTTTAAAACCACCGTTGTCTGAAAGCTGCATTATTTATGTAAATAACAATGAATAAGAATGATGATAATAATGGAAACAATCAAATGGTGATGAATAATACTCAGAACAAAATGGTATCCTGTGCAATATCTACTATACTCTACAGGGAATCGAACTACGGAACATACTGTAGAAGAAGGGTTATGTTTACCTAAATGACTGGCACTGGCCTAGAGGTATCTGACTATGGTTTGAATCCATGAAAGGTATAAACGACGTATGGCAAGAGCAATTCCTTAAGGGGTTAACTTACAGAGAGAGAAAGAGAGAGTGAGAGTGAGAGAGAGTGAATCAGTGGAAGTTAATCAAATAATTACGCTGTTTAGTGTGAAGGAACAAAAACACAAACATGCAAGATAATACATAATTATGCAAATGATAATAACGATTAATGCTAATAGCAAACACCGTTGTAGGAAATATAAAAGAAAAACACATGAGGGTGTTATAATAGAATGCTATAATGGTGAACGATGGTGCGTGTTGAATAAGGTCTGGATAATCAGCACAGTGGTAGTTGGTTGAGGTGGGGTAGTTGAATTTAGTTATAGTGGTATAGGTAGCGCCAACGAACTTGACAATTTTCTGAATCCCTTAACTACTCATAACTCAAAATGAATGAAAGCAATCGAGCTGACATTTCTATCATTAGGGAAGAGCCCACCAGGAAATAGGTATGGATATTTACAGCCAGTTTTCTCTAGGGCCTCTTGAGTTATGAGAAGTTAAGGGGTCAAGAAAATTGTCAAGTTCGTTGGCGCTACCTATAGTTGGTGTAGTTATAGTGGTAGTTGTGGTTTGTTGTAGTAGTGGTGGTATTGATAGTTATAGTGGTAGTGCTATATTTTTGTTATTATTTTTTTTATTTATTTTTTTTTATTTTGTATTGATTCAATGCGGTAACAGGGACATAATTAAAGGGTTAATTTGTCAGCGTCCCAGTTCAAAGGTAAGGCGGGAGTTAAGGCGCCATATTTGTGCCTCATTTGTACGATTGGCCGGAGTTAAGTGGACATAGCTTAAACACGCGACCCGTACCCTCTGACGCACAAACATACATATTATACATCTACACACATATAGTCATACATAAGAATTCACATATACAGAATGGAAATAACTATAACATGCAATCCTTTCCCCCTGACGCACAAAC
Organism: Paralithodes platypus; assembly: GCA_032716605.1. Taxonomy (NCBI): domain Eukaryota; kingdom Metazoa; phylum Arthropoda; class Malacostraca; order Decapoda; family Lithodidae; genus Paralithodes; species Paralithodes platypus. Next base: position 4,222,220 of record CM064575.1, read on the forward strand.
ATACATACACATTTACATACACATACATAAAGATACACATACATAAACATACACATACATAAAGATACACATACATAAAGATACACATATACACACACAAACAGACTGGAAATATATATATATAACATGCAATCCTTACCCTCTGATGCACAAACATACATACACATTTACATACACATACATAAAGATACACATACATAAACATACACATACATAAACATACACATACATAAAGATACACATACATAAAGATACACATATACACACATAAACAGACTGGAAATATATATATATAACATGCAATCCTTACCCTCTGATGCACAAACATACATATACATTTACACACACATACACATTCATAAAGATTCACATATACAGTTCACATACACACAGTACTCTTAGTTGGAACAAGCAATCGTGGAAAGAGGTATAGCAGTCGACTCTTGCCCTTTGACGTACATGAATCCACATATCCCCCCACACACCCCCCATCCCCTCAAACACACACACATACACCCACCAACACACCCAGAACCACACACACACACATACACATACATACACCCACCAACACACCCAGAGACCCCCCCCCCCTCCCCCCACCCACACATTCTTACATTTCGAAACCCATTAACGCCATCAGACACACACATACATCCACCAACACTCCCAGAATCCCCCTCCCCATACACCCCCACCCCCATACACACACACACACACACACACACCAAACTAATATTAAATTCTAATAACTGAGTGAAGGGTACCACTTTATTCCCCTCACAGTATCTTACCGAACCTAAATTACCCTCGGCCGTGTTTACTATTGTTCATTATACCGACGTAATATAAGTGATGCATCTCATTCAACTTGGTACTAAATATATGTAGTAATTTAAGTTTAGCCGTTATGACCTAATGTGTAATATTAATACTATGTTATATATAGGCATATATATATATATATATATATAAGAGAGAAAGAGACTGGTGATGGGCTGGTCTATCAGAGTGAGAACTGAGCGATCTCTGCCATACCCATAGCTTACTCTGACTGTTCCTTTTACTTATATATTTTCTAGATCTCAAGTGACGGCGTCTCTTCCGTGGATTGACCTCACAATCTACCAAGATTGGAAGCCAAAGCGTCACATTTTTTCCTTTGCCCCTCAGCTTTCTCTTCCTAATTGCTGAGGGGCACAGGGCCCTGGGTGGGGCTTTGGTTTCCCGGGCGTTTCTGTCGCCTTCCTCAGCTCCCCGCCATGGAGTGGCTTCGGTCACCCGGCTTTATTGTGGTCGGCAGGGAGGGTTCTGTGGGGGCGCTCGGTTATGGCCTTGGCCTTGCTCGGGGCCTTGGGGCTGTTCGGCCAGGCAGCTTGGGGAACAACAACAACAAAAACAAGAGAGAGAGAGAGAGAGAGAGAGAGAGAGAGAGAGAGAGAGAGAGAGAGAGAGAGAGAATTATTACTTACATCAACGTGTATGTGAGGTATGGGGAAGACTCTGACAGGCGGGTCGTTCTCCGGTATGTACTGGTAGAAGTGGTTGACGTCCCGGTACCACTTGACGGAGTACAGGGTTTCCGGTCGGTCACTGGAGTGTTCGTAGTGGCACTCCAGCTGTACCGAACTACCGGATATCACCACATGGGGCACCAGGACACCGGAGACCCGCAAACCATGGACTGGAAAGGAACAAGTTAGGGTTATCAATTAAAAAAACACCCCCTTGACCCATTTTCAAGATATATTTGTACATTTTTCGGTACAAAAATGTCCCGGCTTAAGGCCATTTCCTTCTAAAGTTACAGGCTCGCTGTAAACAAATCGACACATACTGTAAATGGTACAACAGATCTTAAAATTGACAAACATGTGACGAATGTTCTTGAAATCGCCAAACTAATGAAGCGAACGTCTTAAAATCTCAAAAGCAACGGGGCTAAACATGAGGGAGAACGGGGTCCAGAAAAAATCTCCAAACTAATGGAAGGCAGCAGGGGAGGAGGTCCAAAAAGAGCTCCCTCGGACCAAACAGTAATGGTGGGGTCACACATTCACGTATATTGCTTCCGTCAGCTCCCGTCCGGCGTACCGCAAAGACGCGAGTAGTTTCTGCCGTTGAACGCCCGTTCTTCCACGTCTATTGCACTTCCCGACAGACGTAGCGTAACGGGGCCAGTGTTACGTCAGACGTAATGGAGTCGTATTGAACTACGTACGTGTTTGCGACGTGCGTAGGCATAGCCCCGTTCGACCTCATGGGCTGCCCGATTTGCGGGAACACAGGCTACGCCCATGCCACGCCTCCACAAGACCGGCGTAGCTGAGGCCGCACGTCTTGGGATTTGTTAGGTCGTACCTGGACCGGTTCCGGCCAATCGTAGGCACACCCCGTCTGACCAAACACAGACAAAGACAGTCTTTGTCAACCACGTCTGTCGGGGTTGCTATCTGGGAAGTACAAAAGGGCATGAATGGCCACACCTTTCCCATTCCCACTCATTCCTCTGCACCATGAACAACATCACAGAATTCATCCTGGAGGAGTTCAACTTTGTGAACTCCTTAATCAAACAGGAGATTAGGCATAACACGCGGCTCATACAATGCATCATTGCCTACATAGAAGTCTTAAAACTACTTGCAATAGCAAACTCCATCCACCGTCAGAGGGGTTAATCGGCGAGGTTCCAGACGACGAGGGGACAGGCGGTGAGGTTGCAGAGGTCGAGGGGACAGGCGGTGAGGTTGCAGAGGTCGAGGGTACAGGCGAGGTTGCAGGCGTCAAGGGGACAGGCGAGGTTGCAGGCGTGGGGCCAGGTGGTGAGATTGCAGACGTCTTCTTCATGCTTCTCTTGGTAGCCTTGGTAGCCATGGTGACAGGGCAGGACAGGGCAGCGTGCAGAGGGTGGCAGCAGAGGGTGGCAGGGTGGCAGGCAGGGTGGCAGGGTGGCAGAGTAGCAGGGATGGTGGTGGTCGTCGTGGTGTGGTGTGAGGTATGACGGCAGTCACTCCCGCTGTCCCTATATACCCCCCCGTACGACATTGCCGTATCTTCCCGGCAACACGCAGTGCGGCGGCGTTGCCAAACGAACGTATACTTCCACGTTCGACGAGAACTTTCTACGATTGACGAGAGCAGCTCTCGTCTGACGGGGTAGCTGCTATGTCTGACGAGGCTGCTCCGGTCAGACGGCCGTGGTGGCCAGGTCGGTCGTAAGTTTTCCCGTCTTTTGACATACGTGAGGGCGAGCCACGTTCTTGATTCAACTCGATTCAACAACCGCGCGGCCTTGGCCGTACCCACAACATTCCCGACCCACGTGGGCTACTCGTTTCTACTCGCGCCATGCGTGAGTACCCCCCCGACTGGCCGCAATTTCATTTACGTTTTGCGTATTATGCCATTACGTTTTACGTAATCGGTTGCCAACTACCAATATACCTTCGTTTACAACAGACGGGAGCTGACGGGAGCAATATACGTGAATGTGTGAACCCAGCATAAGGGAAGTTACGAGTTTGTGCCATACGCGTGTCTTGGAGAAACAAAATGAAGTACATGGACGATAATTAGAGAGTTTGTAAGAAAAGAGTTTGACAGTCGGATCTGGAAGTTACATATCGGTTACTTGGGTTGGAAGTCAACACTTAGACAAATTAAAGGTTAAAGATAGTAGTAGGCTAGCTGAGAGGAAAGGATGGCTTAAGGGGAGATGGGTCGTTTTTCTAGACTCCCTTCTCCCTCATGTTAAGTCCCATTTGTTTTGAGATTATAAGACGTTCGGCCCATTAGTTAGGCGATTTTATCACTTTTCGCCCTATTTCGTTGTCAATACCTTCCGTACCATGCCAGAAATTTTAAGAGAAATCGGCTTTCGGCCGGGAAAATTTTCTACCGAAAAATGTACTAAGTACTTAGTTTTTCTAAGCTTGATGGAGTTCTAGGGAGGAAACTAAGAAATAAAGGATTAAATTAATAGAAAAAAAAAAAAACGGCCCATCTCCTCTATACTTTCTTACACTCATTAAACTCTGAATTAAAGTTAATTAGAGAACAATGACTTGTGAAAACAGAAGTTAAGAGAGTTCTCAGCGATTCCGAAAGAGGGATTCTATTATTCTATTCATTATAGGTAGGCCAGATATTTCAATTCTAACCTCGTATAACTAAAGATGGGCTGGAGCAAATGGGCTGTACATTTTTCCACCCATATTCCCTGCTCGACTCTTTCCTAATGGCAGAAATCACAGCTTAATTACACCCCCCTGAAAAAATTAAATATACAATGACAAAAAATATACATATGCAGAAAAAAATCCCTAAATCTTATCAAACTTAAGGGGAGGTATTTAGTTTGTTCCCTAGACCTCCATCAAGCTTAAAATTACACCCCCTTGAGGCCCTTTCAAGATAAATTTGTAAATTTTTCGGTAGAAAAACGTCCCGGCCGAAGGCCGGTTCCTCTTAAATTACAGGCTCGCTATCGCTCGCCAGGATAAAATCGACACCTAAATGGGACGAAAGGTCTTAAAAGTTACTAAAATGGGGTGAAAGTTCTTAAAATCGCCAAACTAATGGGGCAAACGTTTTATAATATCAAAAGCAATGGGGCTAAACATGAGGGAGAAAGGGATGAAGAAAAAAATCCCTAAATATCATCAAACTTAAGCTTCCCAACTCCCTCCCCCTTCTCGAAAAATAAATAAATAAAATAAAATAAAAATAAACAAATGAAGCTAGCGCCCTCATCCTATCTAGTAGTCCTCTTGAGACGGCGAGTACAGTAATAGCAATGATTAAGCCTTAGAGGGGGTGGGGGGGGCTTCCATCTGGTCAACGGCCGGAACGATACCACTATTACCCAAATGTAGGGGGGGGGGGTGTATGTTATGTATGTATGTGTGTGTGTATGTTATGTATGTATGTGTGTGTGAGTGTATGTTATGTATGTATGTGTGTGTGAGTGTATGTTATGTATGTATGTGTGTGTGAGTGTATGTTATGTATGTATGTGTGTGTGAGCGTATGTTATGTATGTATGTGTGTGTGAGTGTATGTTATGTATGTATGTGTGTGTGAGTGTATGTTATGTATGTATGTGTGTGTGAGTGTATGTTATGTATGTATGTGTGTGTGAGTGTATGTTATGTATGTATGTGTGTGTGAGTGTATGTTATGTATGTATGTGTGTGTGAGCGTATGTTATGTATGTATGTGTGTGTGAGTGTATGTTATGTATGTATGTGTGTGAGTGTATGTTATGTATGTATGTGTGTGTGAGCGTATGTTATGTATGTATGTGTGTGTGAGTGTATGCTATGTATGTATGTGTGTGTGAGTGTATGTTATGTATGTATGTGTGTGTGAGTGTATGTTATGTATGTATGTGTGTGTGTGTGTGTGTTATGTATGTATGTGTGTGTGTGTGTATGTTATGTATGTATGTGTGTGTGAGTGTATGTTATGTATGTATGTGTGTGTGAGTGTATGTTATGTATGTATGTGTGTGTGAGTGTATGTTATGTATGTATGTGTGTGTGAGTGTATGTTATGTATGTATGTGTGTGTGAGCGTATGTTATGTATGTATGTGTGTGTGAGTGTATGTTATGTATGTATGTGTGTGTGAGTGTATGTTATGTATGTATGTGTGTGTGAGTGTATGTTATGTATGTATGTGTATGTTATATATGTATGTATGTATGTGTGTGTGTGTGTATGTTATGTATGTATGTGTGTGTGAGTGTATGTTATGTATGTATGTGTATGTTATGTATGTATGTGTGTGTATGTTATGTATGTATGTGTGTGTGAGTGTATGTTATGTATGTATGTGTGTGTGAGTGTATGTTATGTATGTATGTGTGTGTGAGTGTATGTTATGTATGTATGTGTATGTTATGTATGTATGTGTATGTTATGTATGTATGTATGTATGTGTGTGTGAGTGTATGTTATGTATGTATGTGTATGTTATGTATGTATGTATGTGTGTGTGTATGTTATGTATGTATGTGTGTGTGAGTGTATGTTATGTATGTATGTGTATGTTATGTATGTATGTGTGTGTATGTTATGTATGTATGTGTGTGTGAGTGTATGTTATGTATGTATGTGTGTGTGTATGTTATGTATGTATGTGTGTGTGAGTGTATGTTATGTATGTATGTGTGTGTGAGTGTATGTTATGTATGTATGTATGTGTGTGTGTATGTTATGTATGTATGTGTGTGTGTGAGTGTATGTTATGTATGTATGTGTATGTTATGTATGTATGTGTGTATGTGTGTGTGTTATGTATGTATGTGTGTGTGAGTGTATGTTATGTATGTATGTATGTGTGTGTGTGTTATGAGTATGTATGTGTGTGTGTGTGTGTTATGAGTCTATGTATGTGTGTGTGTGTGTGTTATGTTGTGTAGTGTATGTTATGTTGTATGTAGTGTATGTTATGTTGTATGTAGTGTATGTTATGTATGTATGTATGTGTGTGTGTGTGAGTGTATATTATGTATGTATGTGTGTGTGTGTGTGTGTGTGTATGTTATGTATGTATGTGTGTGTGAGTGTATGTTATGTATGTATGTGTATGTTATGTATGTATGTGTGTGTGTGTGTATGTTATGTATGTATGTGTGTGTGAGTGTATGTTATGTATGTATGTGTGTGTGTGTGTATGTTATGTATGTATGTGTGTGTGAGTGTATGTTATGTATGTATGTGTATGTTATGTATGTATGTGTGTGTGTGTATGTTATGTATGTATGTGTGTGTGAGTGTATGTTATGTATGTATGTGTATGTTATGTATGTATGTGTGTGTGTGTGTGTATGTTATGTATGTATGTGTGTGTGAGTGTATGTTATGTATGTATGTGTGTGTGTGTATGTTATGTATGTATGTGTGTGTGAGTGTATGTTATGTATGTATGTGTGTGTGAGTGTATGTTATGTATGTATGTGTGTGTGAGCGTATGTTATGTATGTATGTGTGTGTGTGAGTGTATGTTATGTATGTATGTGTGTGTGAGTGTATGTTATGTATGTATGTGTGTGTGAGTGTATGTTATGTATGTATGTGTGTGTGTGTATGTTATGTATGTATGTGTGTGTGAGTGTATGTTATGTATGTATGTGTGTGTGAGTGTATGTTATGTATGTATGTGTGTGTGAGTGTATGTTATGTATGTATGTGTATGTTATGTATGTATGTATGTATGTGTGTGTGAGTGTATGTTATGTATGTATGTGTATGTTATGTATGTATGTATGTGTGTGTGTATGTTATGTATGTATGTGTGTGTGAGTGTATGTTATGTATGTATGTGTATGTTATGTATGTATGTGTGTGTGTGTATGTTATGTATGTATGTGTGTGTGAGTGTATGTTATGTATGTATGTGTGTGTGTATGTTATGTATGTATGTGTGTGTGAGTGTATGTTATGTATGTATGTGTGTGTGAGTGTATGTTATGTATGTATGTATGTGTGTGTGTATGTTATGTATGTATGTGTGTGTGAGTGTATGTTATGTATGTATGTGTATGTTATGTATGTATGTGTATGTGTGTGTGTATGTAGTATGTATGCGTGTGTGAGTGTATGTTATGTATGTATGTGTGTGTGTGTATGTGTGTGTGTATGTATGTGTGTGTGAGTGTATGTTATGTATGTATGTGTGTGTGAGTGTATGTTATGTATGTATGTGTGTGTGAGTGTATGTTATGTATGTATGTGTATGTTATGTATGTATGTATGTATGTGTGTGTGAGTGTATGTTATGTATGTATGTGTATGTTATGTATGTATGTATGTGTGTGTGTATGTTATGTATGTATGTGTGTGTGAGTGTATGTTATGTATGTATGTGTATGTTATGTATGTATGTGTGTGTGTGTATGTTATGTATGTATGTGTGTGTGAGTGTATGTTATGTATGTATGTGTGTGTGTGTGTATGTTATGTATGTATGTGTGTGTGAGTGTATGTTGTATGTATGTTATGTATGTATGTGTGTGTGTGTATGTTATGTGTATGGATGTATGTATGTGTGTGAGTGTATGTTATGTGTATGTGTATGTTATGTATGTATGTGTGTGTGTGTGTGTATGTTATGTATGTATGTGTGTGTGAGTGTATGTTATGTATGTATGTGTGTGTGTGTATGTTATGTATGTATGTGTGTGTGAGTGTATGTTATGTATGTATGTGTGTGTGAGTGTATGTTATGTATGTATTATGTCTGACAACGCTACCATAATTCTGTAATCAACATAGGCTCTCAGCCTATGCCCGAGAGGGTAAGTAGTTGGAATATATAAAAAAAAAAAAAAAAAAAAAATGCCATACAGACAAAGGTCTTGTCATATTATAAACAGTCGCCCCCCCAAAAAGTCAAGGCACAATTTGTCTCAGTAACTATGAGTTAGTTTAAGGGGGTAGCTACCCCACATCCATCCTAAGCTGAATAAAACCGTCTAACTGTTGCCAGAATATAATGAAAAGGACGTCACCGGTACTGATTGGGTTAGCAACAAACCCAATATTCCTAAAAACTTTAACCCTTTCTGTACCAGATACGTATAAGTTTCATTCTTGTTCTATTAAGACGATTTTATGAAACTTAAGAACGATCTGTGATAATTAAAAGTGTTGATTGAGATAGTGCCAAGCCATATAATTGCTAGAGAGCCTTCCTAAACTGAATACAATCGATTAGTAGTAGCTAGCATATAATAAAACAGGATGACGACGGTACAAAAGGGGTAAAGTCTGTGATGACCTGATACTTCTTTGGCCGACTGTTCATGTGATATTTTTTTAATTAAGGGGATGGGTGAAGATGGTTATTATGATGAGTAGGGGGGGGGGGGAGAGGAGGAGCGGGGGGGGGGGGGAGGGGAGGGAAAGGGAGGGAAAGGGAGGGGAGGGGAGAGGGAGGCGGGGGGATGTTAACCCTATTTGGTCCGCAGATATGGGGAAAGGGGGGGGGGGGGGGGGAGAGAGAGAGAGAGAGAGAAATCGACACCTGCTGGATGGGGATAAACGTCTTAAAACAGTTGGCTGCATGGGGGCCGCATGGATACAATACAGGGAAAGAGAGAAAAGGAGAGAAAGATAAAAGCAAGCCGGTGACCCCCCCTTAAAGGCTATGGCGCATTCTAACAGTTTATTCTGGCTATCATTCTAACAGTTTATTCTGGCTATCATTCTAACAGTTTATTCTGGCTATCATTCTAACAGTTTATTCTGGCTATCATTCTAACAGTTTATTCTGGCTATCATTCTAACAGTTTATTCTGGCTATCATTCTAACAGTTTATTCTGGCTATCATTAGACGATTTTATACAGTTGAAGAAGAATCTGTGGGAATTATAAGGGCACAGATTAATTAAACCTCTGACTTACATACTGTATACCCTTAATAATAAACAAATAAAATCGTCAAATAATAGCCAGAAAACAAACGATATCCGTAATAGTATCTTCAAATACCGGAGTTCTCGAAAAGAGGCTCAAGTCCTGACGCTTTACTTGACTTGCAGTGTGCTGGCTTCATAATCCAGAAGGGTTGATAGCCTCTGAAGTCCCTTTTTAAGGGGAGGCAGACCGTTTTTCTGGACCCCTTCTCCCTAATGTTTAGCCCCACTAGTTTTGAGATTTTAAGACGTTGGTTCCATTAGTTTGGGGATTTTATGACCTTTCACCCCATTTCTTTTCCTGGCGAGCGATAGCGATCCTGTAATTTTAGGAGGAATCGCCCTTTGGCCGGGACATTATTCTACCGAAAAATGTACAAATCAATCCTGAAGGACGGGTCTAGGGGGTGTTTTTATAAGTTTGATGGAGGTCTAGGGAGGAAACTAAAAAATATATATGAATAAATAAATTAATAGACCAAACAAACAGCCACTGTCCCCTTAACTAACTAAACACGCCTAAACAAATGTACCAATGTTGTTTCAGTCAAGTAGTGTATATGTTGCACACATGATTCTTTGCAGCATCCACTTTCTTTCCAATATAACTTTCTTGCTGTTCCAACCAATGATTTAGCAGCCCGCCTCCAGTTGTCGGAATAGTTAACTTATCGTGTAGTAAGTACATCATTCATCGGAGCTTGATGCCAGAGATCCGTATAAATATCCCAATGTTGTGTTTTGTTATTTTCAAACAAAGTACTTTTTTATTTTGTTCTGTGTTTTGTAATTTTTAAGCAATGTATTTTGTTCTCTGTGCTAACAAAAATGTCTTCAAAAAATGTCTTCAAACTAAAAATTAATGCCCCACCCAGACCCTCTGCAAGCTAAATGTTTACTTGTTTCGACGAAAAACGTTCTGTCCGAAGGCGGATTTCTTTTGAGTTAAAGGCTCGCTATTGCTCGCCCGGATACATCGACACCTAAATGGGACGAAGCGTCTTATTTTACTCAAACTTGTGGGGTGAATACTGTTATTGTCTCCTAGCTAATGGAGCGATACAGGAGATGTCCAAAAAGTCCCCCCTCAGACCAAACAGGATTTGCCCCTTCTGTACCGAGGACGTCTTTTTAACTTAATGATAGCTATATTTAGAAGATGTTGTGCAGTTTACGAAGGGTCTGTGGTAGTAAAATGGTTAAGTGAGATAGTTCGAAGCCTCTTAATTGCTGAAGGCCCCTTTTAAACTGAATAAAATCGTCTAACAGTAGCCAGAATAAAGTTAAGAGGACGGTACCGAAGGGGTTAATGCAAGGCTTGAATTATATCGTTAAGGGGAGATCTCCACTTGAGGGATTTTTTTCTTGACCCCTTTCTCCCTCATGTTTAGCCCCATTGCTTTTGATATTATAAAACGTTTGCCCCATTAGGTTAGCGATTTTAAGAACTTTCACCCCATATTAAGACCTTTCGTGCAATTCAGGTGTCGATTTTATCCTGGCGAGCGATAGCGAGCCTGTAATTTAAGAGGAATCGGCCTTCGGCCGGGACATTTTTCTACCGAAAAATGTAAAAATTTATCTTGAAAGGGACTCGAGGGGGTGTAATTTTAAGCTTGATAGAGGTCTAGGGAACAAACTAAATACCTCCCCTTAAGTCGTGCGACTGCCTGACTGTAAGAAACGAACAAGAGAAGTTGAAAATGTATCTGGGTTTTGTGGGGTTTGCTGGTTTGTTGTAGTGTGATTGGTTTGTTGTAGTGTGATTGGTTTGTTGTAGTGTGATTGGTTTGTTGTAGTGTGATTGGTTTGTTGTAGTGTGATTGGTTTGTTGTAGTGTGATTGGTTTGTTGTAGTGTGATTGGTTTGTTGTAGTGTGATTGGTTTGTTGTAGTGTGATTGGTTTGTTGTAGTGTGATTGGTTTGTTGTAGTGTGATTGGTTTGTTGTAGTGTGATTGGTTTGTTGTAGTGTGATTGGTTTGTTGTAGTGTGATTGGTTTAGTGAGTTTGATCATGTTGTTTATTATTTGATTTGATAAGCCATTCTGTACCGGTGACGTCCTTTGGGTTATATTCTAGTAACTAGTATGTTGTTGTTTCTGTCTGTCTGTATTCTTTGTTTATGGTGAGCAAAGATGGCAATTCAGTTACATTCAGCAAGGTTTAAAAATAAGTCTTGTGCTCGATAATACGGCTTCTCTCCAACATAAACCCACCGACGTTCATTATTATTCATCACCACCCTCCCACATAAGTCCCCATCACCGGTTTACAAGACGCGGGGTCTATACTTTACACGCAGTACCCGAAGGCATATATATATATCAGCGCCATATATATATATATACATCAGCGCCATCTATAATAATTTTCTTAAGCAAACTGAACCCGTAATCCCTCCTAAGTTCGAGAAAAACCTATTCCTGGGCAAAGTGAAAACCACACAAAGAGACAAAAAAAGTTAGAAATAGCAAAAGTCAAAACTGAAATTGAACGATTAGATGAACAAACAGAGAAACAGCTACAAATCATGGAGGAAGCAGAAAACCAAATAAAAACCTTGGTAAACAGACACGAATCCCCCGAGGTAAGGCAAAACCTCATAGCAAATTGGCTTTCAGACATTAAGAAGGAAGAAGACCTCTCTAACAGCATATTGGAGAAAAAGCAAACTTTCTTCCAAGACATGAACAACAACCAAGACAAAACTGAAAGTAATACGCACGTTTCTAATGCCCCAAGAAACATCAACAGGAAGCCAAATACTTATAGCAATACACATATGAATACGCATTATCAGAAGCAGAATACAGCAAAACCAAGCTATGCAAATTCTCAACATGAACCAACCCTCCAAAGTTTAGGCACTGCAATCTCCCGACTAAATGCAGCTGTTCAAGGTATACTCCAACCAAATGACAAGCCAGACAGCAGAGATAATTTTTTCGGGAATCGGCATCGGCGGAAAATTCCAAAATAGACCCAAAAGTAATCAATCTTTCCACAGTAAATTTTAGTGACGTTGAACACTCTATACTTGCTAAGGGTTTAAAATTCTGTCCCACACCCAAGGATCAAAATAGAGAAGAGCTTAACAATGATATCGATTACTTTTGCCGAAAACTAAGGCTAAAAGAATACTTTCATGACAAACCAATGAAAAACATTTCACTGGTTAAAGGTAAGTCTTCTTGGGAACCTCCGAGTGGCCTAAACCAGACTTTGGACAAAACCATAACTTTCCTTAAACTTACTAAAACTATTACGAATGACCCCAAATGCAAAAAATCCAATCTTAAATATGATGAACGCAGAGCAATAGCTTCTCTAACAAATCAAACTGACGTAACTATAAAAGAAGCAGATAAAGGATCAGCAGTCGTCCTAATGGACAGTATTTTCTATGAACATAAAATTATGGAAATATTGAACGATCACGAAACATATAAAAGGATCCCTAACAATGTTGATAAAACCACCATCAACAAAATCAAAACTGCATTAAAAAAATACGAAAGCTGCCTAACTAAAGATGAAATAAAGTACCTTACAAATTTCGAATATAAAACTAGTTTATTTTATGGCTTTCCAAAAATACACAACTCAAAATCCATAATCAAGGCTATCGAAGAAGGGAATTCAGAGTATATAAATTATCGGTCCCGAACCCTTCAGATTTAAAGATGAGGCCTATTGTTGCTGGTCCTGCTTGCCCTACCCACAGACTCAGTCACCTCCTGGATATTTTACTACAACCTTTTCTAAAACTCATCCCTGCATACATAAAGAATAATCTAGACTTTTTAAATAAAATCCCTTCTCAGCTGAGTGACTCTGAAATTTTTGTGACTCTAGACGTAGTTAGCCTATATAGCAACATCCGTCATGAATTGTGTGTGACTCTAGACGTAGTTAGCCTATATAGCAACATCCGTCATGAATTGTGTGTGACTCTAGACGTAGTTAGCCTATATAGCAACATCCGTCATGAATTGGGATACAAAGCCATACATTATTGGCTTGAAAATCATTATGAACAAACAAACCGTTTACCCTCTAGTCTGATTTCGGACGGGTGCAAATTGATCCTCGAAAATAACTCCTTTGAGTTTAATGGATCAAATTATCTACAAGTATCTGGAACAGCAATGGGAACGAAGTTTGCCCCAAATTATGCAAATCTGGTCCTGGGATATTTGGAGAATACCTTATATTATAAAATACTCTCCTCGTTTGGCGAATCCACTGCCAATAAAATAAAGAACAACTATATGAGATATTTAGATGATGTCTTCATGGTATGGGATGAAAGAGATGGTGATGTATACACGCTAATAGACTTGATGAATGAGCTTGATCCCAAAATTAATTTCACCTGTGATAAAATAGGAGATACGGTAACTTTCTTGGATGTTAAAATTATGAAGCAAACAAATGCAGTGATAACAGATGTCCACTATAAAGCTACTGACCCAAAACAATATCTGGAATATAACTCGAACCACCCGAGACACGTAAAAAACAACATTCCATTCAACTTAGCACGCAGAATTTGCACAATTGTTTCAGAACCTACTCTGAGAGATATAAGATTAAGTGAATTAAAAGACTTTTTATTGGCTCGTAATTATCCTAAAGGCATAATAAATAATGGAATAAGTCGCGCAAAGCAGATCTCCATCAGCGTACTACGCACCAGTGATAAAGCAACTGACAATACATCCAATGATATACTACCATACATAAGTACATACAATCCAAACTTCGATGATCATTTCAGTGGAGCAAAATCCGCAGTTGCCCTATTAAAAACCTCTCAAGAAACTAAGCATATATTTAAATATGTTTCATTAATAAAGTCGAAGAAACAACCCAGTAATCTTAAGAATTTGCTAACCAAGGCCAGATTCAATACGGTACAAAATCAAGGGGTGACGAAATGTGGTAACCCAAGATGCAAATTATGCACACAAATAATAGAAGGGAATCAATTCAAATTTGTAGATACTAATTACACATTTGAAATTAATCATAATATGAATTGTTCCACGCTCAATTGTATCTACGTGATTCGTTGTAATGGCTGTAATTCCATCTACATTAGCGAGACTTCGAATCTTAGACTTAGAACAAACCTGCACAGGGACCACATTAGACATAATACAGGGCTATATGTTAGTACTCACATATCAAAATGTGCTAAAGATAAATCTCCTAATTTTAATATAATGCCCTTTTACAAAGTAAAGAAAGATGACGTTGCTTTGAGAAAGAGTAAAGAAAGTCAATTCATAAATAAATTCAAGCCTCATTTGAATAACGAACTATACATAGATTCTGAACGAAAAACAATATTGGAACAAGAACGAAGTATTTTTTAACTATCATAACCTAAGACAAACATTTTATTGTCTAAACCAGTGCCTGGAAATCCACAGAAGAGTACAGAACAAATACCTGACTCTGGAGCCAGCCACTCTTGCACATTTTTATAATAACTGAAGATCTACGAAAGTAGAGAAATGCATTTTAACACTTTTACATAAACATTATTTTAATATGTACACAACAGTCCGAGCCTTCTAATAAGATACTCGGACATACTTTTTAAACCCTTATTTTGTGCATGCAATATATTTTAGATGCAATTTAATTTTAGCACTAACATTTTTTAAACTTTGTGCAGTGAACCTACCTTTTTCTACACACCTTTAGTGTGGAAGCATATTCGCACATATATATATATATATATATATATATACTGTATATTGAGTATATATTATCACAAATACACGTGAGCCACTAAATGTTTCTAATCTCTCAGTGGGGTTCGAACCGCCGACCGTCAGCTGCCGTGGTGTAGTTGATTAAAGCGTCGGCTATCGTCCTGACGGTCGGCGGTTCGAACACCACTGAGAGATTAGAAACATATATATATATACCGGTATACATATATATATATATATAATTTTTACTGTTATGCTATTACTATTATTATTACTATTAGTATTATTATTATTAGTATTATCATCGTTATATTTATCATCATTATTAGTATTATATATTAGGCATATATAAAAAGAAACCGTATTCCCTTAATCTATTTGGAGAACCAAGGCTGTCCCGTGGTCTCTCTCCAAGTCCCTGCCAGGTCAGAAAAAAGGTGAAGTATTATAGTCTGACCCCCATCTTTAACCCATTTCGTACCGGATGTCTTTTATATTCTGACTCATAGTTTTATATTCTGACCCCTATTCTTACCTCACCAAGTATTATATTGGGACCCCCAGTATTATATTCTGACCCCTATTCTTACCTCACCAAGTGTCATATTGTGACCCCTAGTATTATATTCTGACCCCTATTTTTACTTCACCAAGTATTATATTCTGACCCCTAGTATTATATTCTGACCCCCATCTTTACCTCACCAAGTATTCTGACCCCTAGTATTATATTCTGAATGGTTTGAGGTAAAGGTAGGTTTGCGACAGGGTTGTGTAATGTCACCATGGCTGTTTAATATGTTTATGGATGGTGTGGTGAGGGAGGTGAAAAGGAGAACTATGGGAAGAGGATTGGGTTTAGTAGGAAAGAATGGTAGAGATTGGGAGTTGAATCAGTTGCTGTTCGCTGATGACACAGCATTGGTGGCGGATTCTGATGAGAAACTGCAGCGGGTAGTCAAAGAGTTTGGTGTGGTTTGTGGAAGGAGGAAACTGAAGGTGAACGTCAATAAAAGTAAAGTAATGGTGTGTAATAGGGGAGAGCATAGGGTGAATCTAGATGTGAGGCTGGATGGGGAAATATTGGAACAAGTAGAGTGTTTTAAATATCTAGGAGGAACAATAAGCAGGAGTGGAGGTATGGAAGTGGAGGTAAAACAGAGAGTGTGTGAAGGAAGGAAGGTTTTCGGAGCAATGGGAAGTATGTGGAAGACGAGAAATCTCGGAGTGAAAGTAAAAACTGCACTGTATCAAGGAATTGTTGTGCCAACAGTGATGTATGGGGCTGAGACATGGGCTCTGAAGAAAAAGGAGAAAAGAGGGCTGGATGTGATGGAGATGAGCTGCTTGAGGAGTATGTGTGGAGTTACTCGTAGAGACAGATTGAGGAATGAAGAGATACGTAGGAGAGTGGGGCAGCAGGAACATTTGTCAGCCAGAGTGGACAGAAGGGTGCTGAGCTGGTATGGTCATGTTGAACGAATGGGAGATGAAAGGCTTACAAAGAGAATATGTGAGTCAGGTACAAGGGGAGATAGAAGGGCAGGAAGACCCCCATTGAGATGGAGAGACTGTGTAAGAAAGGCTTTGGATGATAGAGGAATGACTATAGATCAGGCAGGGGAAGTGGTGGTGGACAGGAGTGAATTTTTTTTTTTTTTTTTTTTTCTATGTGATTGAGGGAGGCAAAAGGCATAACTGCCTATAACGAGTGCCTCCCCCATAGTTGAAAGAGTGACAGGGCCAAAAATCAAGGGACGTTCGAGCCAAAATGCCTGGACACACGGAGTTTGAAGCAATTTAAGTCATAGGAAGAGGGAAAGACTGATTCTGGGAGAGAGTTCCAGAGCTCAGATGTTGAGTAGAAGAAAGTTTGAGAGTAACGTTTCACTCTTGGGTTGGAGAGTTGCACAGAGTAGGGGTGGGATTGAGTTGCAAGACGGGTACCACGTGCCCTACGTAAAGGAGGTGGTATGCACTGTCTGACATACGGAGCCCTGTATGTTAATTTAAGAGTTAGAATTAGAGTTCAAGGAGCCAAACTACCCAAGTGGTGAAGCAGACTAGCGAGCGAACGAGCGAGTGGGCAAACCATCTCGCCCCATACCAGCTCGCCCCATACCTCGATGACCGATGCTATGACGTATGATCGACGCCAGGAGCTGTGAGTGGACGACACACCTGTTATGTGATTCGAGGAGCTATGATTGGAGCGCGCACCACCCGCCGCCTCCTGATTCGTTCCTACACCATCATTGTTTGGTATATAAGACCCGAGTTGTGGGCATTCAAATCAGTCTCATTTGGAGTTGGGGAAGGTGAACTTGCAGCTGGAGGAAGACGGGGTGAAGTATTATAATGGGATTGTGACTGTCAGTCAGATTATATAAATGTGTGTTAAGTGTGTTCGGTGTAAACACTTACGTTATGTTGGTTAGTGAGATATGTGATTGGGAATTAACGTGATGTGTTTAATGTGTGTAATGTGTTTAACTATTTGAATGGGAATTAACGTTAACGCTATTATTATGTACTTAACTATTTTAGTTGACTAACTTGTGGACTAAAGCAACTCTTTAAGTAATTGGGTTATGATGAAAGTAATCCTATTGTTTTATATTAATACTTACGAGTTCTTTCATTTTCTTTGAATTAAGCTTACATTGCTTAATGGTGCTTAGTACGGTGATGCTATTGTCTCGTATTAGTAATATCGCCTTAGACTAACATGGCTGTGATAATATTACTTCTAGTGATTTCCTAAGCTGAAGAAAATTCTTTTGCTTCAAAATATTATATTTTGCTTTTCATATTATTTGAGTGAGACCTGAATCGAATCTATGAAACGATCCTGTAACTTTATTTACTCATAATCAAACCTCAATGTTACGTGGTTAAGAAATAAATTTAACTAAGTATTAAATATATATCTAACTTTTTATGTGACTTTGATATTACTCCTGATGATAATAATAATATAATACTATTAACGTAAGACAAGAACCAAGAATAATTACATTAAATATATATAAAAGGACATAGAAGAAAACTATATTCATTTCAAAAAGGGTAAGAGACAGAAATATTCTTACTTTAATATTTATCTTTCAAGACTTTTTATAAAATTAATAGTCCTTCTTTAGCTATAACTTATTCGGTTCATAACCATAGCCTACTAAGCTTCGGTTAAATAATAATTCTTTATAAATACTACATGACTTTAATTAGTTTCAGTATTTTTCATAAGTAAAGAGTATCAGTCAATAAAGGATACCAAGTCCTAAGATCCAAAAGGAAAGGAAGCAACAACAGGAAATTATTTTATTAGATTTTACTTTTGTTTTGCCTTCAGCTGACTGATACCTTAATATATATCTCTGTGCTATCTAGATTCATCAAGTTAACCACTTGAGGATCAAGATACGTAACAGAAGAGTGGCGACCTTGCCAGGATTCGTTTCATACAGTTTCACTCAGTTTCATTAACGTTTCACTACTTAAAAATCAAATATTAATCATGCCTCAACTAATTAATGAAGAAGATGCTCGAGTTTTCATAGAATCAGAACCCACAGCCCCTGATATTGACTGTCTGTCAAAATCTGAACTGAAAGTGCTTGCCTCACATCTCCAATTAACTGTCTCAAACATGTCTAAAGTAGAGGTGGCTCAGAGCATAAAAACCCACCTGTTCCCTGTAGAAGGCGGGGAGGGTGACGGAGCAGTTGGTGGGATCCCAAGTAAACCTAGCCAACTTGATGAACAATTGCCACCTGGTTTGACCGGTGATCAAATATTTGAACTAGAACTAGCCAGAATAGAAATAAATGCCGAAGCAAATGCCGAACAAGCCAGACTACAAATAGAACTAGCCAGAATAAATACCGAACAAGCCAACGCAAGTATAGAACTAGCCAGAATAAATGCCAGTGCAACTACCGAACAATATGAATATCAATATCGTACGGCTCAACTAAATGTCAATACAAATGCTCCCGTAATTGCTCCCCCTCTGGGATTGACTATGACTAGTGTCATTCCACCTTTCACTGAGGATAATGTGCAGGATTTCTTTGTTTTGTTTGAGGAAGTTGCTGGAGGTATGAAGTGGACAAGAGATCAATGGCCTTTTATGTTACAAACTGTTTTGACAGGGCAGGCTCGAGCCACGTATTTGTCAGAAGTAGCCGAAGTTAGGCAGGATTATGACAATCTCAAAGAAGCTATCTTAAAAACCTATCAATTGCAGCCTGAGGCTTACAGGCAATCTTTCCGTAAAAACCAGAAGAAAGTAGAAGAAACCCATAAGGTATTTGCCAGGACCATGACCAAAACTTTCAATCATTGGGTCAAGAGTAAGAAAGTCACAAGCTACAACGATCTGAAGGAGTTGGTCCTGTTAGAAAATTTCCTATGGAAAATTGATTCTTCTGTATCCTATCATTTAAAGGGGAAAAAGGTAGATTGTCTTGCCGACGCTGCTGACATGGCTGACACATACGTGCTCAACAACAAATTTCGTGGAAAGAAGCCCTACGATAATTCTAGCTCTAATTTTAAGTATCCCAATCACAAATCTGACAGACCCAGTCACAAGCCTATAACGTCTTCCCCAGCTAGCCAAAATAGAATTGTTCCCCCAACTAAAAATGCGACTCAGGGCAATGGTAACAGAGGTGGGCCCCAAACTAATAGTAATGCTCAAAGAGGGAACTTTCCCGTATCCCCTAAAGTTTGTACTTTTTGTGGCATGAGAGGCCACCTAGCTTATCAGTGCTGGGCCAAGGAAAAAACCGAGAGATCGGGGCAGACAGTTGCCGCCGTATCTCAAATTCCATGTGTGCCTTTAATGCAGGGCTCCCGACAGAAGGAGTACCTAGCACCAAAAGTTCCTTTAATGCAAGACTCCCGACAGAAGGAGTACCTAGCACCAAAAGTTCCTTTAATGCAGGACTCTCGACAGAAGGAGTACCTAGCAGCTAACGTAAATCATCTAGACAGGGGTGTAGTAGCATGTGTGGTGCAACCCACTAGGGTTAAGCCAATAATAATTTCACCATCAGTGCAGGACAGTTACCGTCCCTTTATTTCATCTGGCAACGTGAGATTAAATGGTTGCAAGCATGAGGTAAAAATTCTGAGAGACACAGGTTCTACTAGCACCCTCATGGTGAATCCTTACACTGAGTGCCCACCTGGCGAACCAGTTGTAATGAGAGGTGCTGGAGGCCAGTTTTATGCATACTTGGTAAAAGGCGAAATTGAATGTGAGTTACTACAGGTTGAGGCCACCATAGCTTTGTGTAGGTCCCAAGATATCCCTGTGCCTGGGGTAACACTCCTTTTGGGGAATGATGTAGCAGGTGAGAAGGTCCGACCCGACCCCATTTTGTCACTTTCCCCTGTTAACGAGCCACTAACCGGTGAGCTCGACAAGGAGTTGCCAACTGTTTTCCCTGTGTGTGCTGACAAACTTTCAATGTCTCAAGTAGCAGTTCCCTCAGACAGAAATGTACCGAATGTAAGAGTTGATGAAAGGGATGATGAGAGTGTGAATGATGCTCCAACTGTGCCTGATGATGTGACTGAGGTGGATTTATCTGACACCTTTATGGCTCATCTTGACCCTAACGATGACCATGAAACCCCTCCAAATTGTCCTAGCGGCCTGGTAGAGCTACAGAGAGATGATAGTGAATGCAAGGAGTTAGCTGCCAGGTCCGTGAGTGAAGAGGAATGTGAGAAGGAGGGTGGTGAATGTTTCTACCTCAAAGGAGGAGTATTGTGGCGAAGATGGAGACCGCCACACAGACCAATCGATGACGGGGCTTGGGACATCCATCAAGTAGTAGTCCCCAAACCTTGTCTTAGAGATATCATGGAAATGGCACATTGTATACCATTGGCAGGACACCTAGGTGTGAGAAAAACTCTAGACAGAATCAGAGCCCACTTTTACTGGCCAGGAATGCGTGCAGATGTAGTGGAGTGTTGTAGAGTGTGTCACACTTGCCAGATGACAGGAAAACCCAATCAGAAGGTGCCTGTACATCCTCTGGTGCCCTTGCCCGTTTTCGAGAATCCTTTTACTCGGGTGGTAGTGGACATTGTAGGCCCATTGCCTAAGACTTCCCAAGGTAACATTTATTTATTAACTATCATGGACATGGCAACTCGCTACCCAGAGGCTATACCCTTAAGGACTACCTCTGCTCCAACTGTAATCAAGGAACTGCTCAAATTTTTCACCAGAATGGGTTTCCCCCATGAGGTGCAAAGTGATCAAGGAACTAATTTTACCTCTAACATTTTCCAGCAGTCCCTGAAGGAGTTGGGTATCGAGCATGTAAAGTCTAGCACCTACCACCCAGAGAGTCAAGGGGTTCTCGAACGATATCATCGGACATTAAAGGGAATGTTACGTAAGTATTGTACAGAGACCGGAGTTGAGTGGGATAAGGGGTACCTTTTCTTTTATTTGCTACTCGTGAGGTTCCAACTGAATCCCTGGGTTTTTCCCCTAATGAGCTAGTTTTCGGTCACCAGGTAAGAGGTCCTTTGCAACTATTGCAAGATAGCCTAGTTGGCCAGGAGGGGAACCAAAACCTCCTCAAGTATGTTTCAGATTTCAAAACCCGGCTGAGATCCTCATGTGAGTTTGCCGCTCAAAACTTGACAGTGGCTAAAAGCTCCATGAAGAAATGGTATGACAGAAAAGCCCGTGAGAGGGAGTTTATGCCCGGTGATGAGGTTTTGGTCCTGCTCCCCCTTTTTGGCCAACCTTTATCTGCCAAGTTCAGGGGCCCATATAAGATCATTCGGAGGGTGAGCATTACCGATTATCTAGAAACTACCCCAGACAGGAGAAAGCCCACGCAAGTATTCCATATAAATATGTTGAAGCCCTACCATAGGTCCCCTGATTCCTCTCCTCCAAATTCTCCCACTGTGGCAGTGAATGTCAGGACCTGTGAACAGCCTGGTGCGGACAAAGTCTTCAGTTCTCTTACTGACCCGCAACAGACTGTTCCAGAAGCCTGAAGGTATCCATGCAGACTTTGACTTGTCATGTAGCCTATCCAACTTTCAGTATAATTCAGTGGCTTTGAGGGAATTACCATCTAAACTATGTCATCTTCCCTCTGATCAAGCGAACCAACTAATCTCTGTTTTATCTCAGTCTCCCAATGTGTTCCGTGATACTCCAGGGCTCACTTCTTTGGCCGTGCACGACATTGACGTAGGGGATGCAACTCCCATTAAACTATCCCCCTACCGTGTCTCGCCACAACGCAGGAGTATACTGCAGGTCGAGCTTGACTTTATGATTTCTAATGAACTGATCACTAGGGCTTTCAGCCAGTGGAGTAGTCCGGTCATACTTGTGCCAAAGCCAGACGGGAGCCATAGGTTATGTATGGACTATAGGCAAGTCAATGCTGTCACAAAGAACGATACCTACCCACTGCCACGGATCAAAGATTGCATTTACCAGGTTGGCCTCATACAGCAGTAAGTTTAATTTAATGAGAGGATTTTGGCAATTAGCTCTCCCTTGTAGCGAGGTAAATATCATGCTTTTGTAGTGCGCTTTCAAGCCTTCAGCTGTGAGATAATGCCTTGCAGTTCGAATAACGCTCCAGCTACGTTCCGGCTATGTTCTGATGTGGTACCTGGAGACGTTGCCTACTTTGGGTGATATCCTTATTATATCCTCATTTATAATCTTGCTGTTGCCAATCTGGTGGTGAATCTATTTATGTATTATGTTTAATATTATGTACTATACTCCTTCAACTCTTTTCTAGGGGGGAGGTCTGACATACGGAGCCCTGTATGTTAATTTAAGAGTTAGAATTAGAGTTCAAGGAGCCAAACTACCCAAGTGGTGAAGCAGACTAGCGAGCGAACGAGCGAGTGGGCAAACCATCTCGCCCCATACCAGCTCGCCCCATACCTCGATGACCGATGCTATGACGTATGATCGACGCCAGGAGCTGTGAGTGGACGACACACCTGTTATGTGATTCGAGGAGCTATGATTGGAGCGCGCACCACCCGCCGCCTCCTGATTCGTTCCTACACCATCATTGTTTGGTATATAAGACCCGAGTTGTGGGCATTCAAATCAGTCTCATTTGGAGTTGGGGAAGGTGAACTTGCAGCTGGAGGAAGACGGGGTGAAGTATTATAATGGGATTGTGACTGTCAGTCAGATTATATAAATGTGTGTTAAGTGTGTTCGGTGTAAACACTTACGTTATGTTGGTTAGTGAGATATGTGATTGGGAATTAACGTGATGTGTTTAATGTGTGTAATGTGTTTAACTATTTGATTGGGAATTAACGTTAACGCTATTATTATGTACTTAACTATTTTAGTTGACTAACTTGTGGACTAAAGCAACTCTTTAAGTAATTGGGTTATGATGAAAGTAATCCTATTGTTTTATATTAATACTTACGAGTTCTTTCATTTTCTTTGAATTAAGCTTACATTGCTTAATGGTGCTTAGTACGGTGATGCTATTGTCTCGTATTAGTAATATCGCCTTAGACTAACATGGCTGTGATAATATTACTTCTAGTGATTTCCTAAGCTGAAGAAAATTCTTTTGCTTCAAAATATTATATTTTGCTTTTCATATTATTTGAGTGAGACTTGAATCGAATCTATGAAACGATCCTGTAACTTTATTTACTCATAATCAAACCTCAATGTTACGTGGTTAAGAAATAAATTTAACTAAGTATTAAATATATATCTAACTTTTTATGTGACTTTGATATTACTCCTGATGATAATAATAATATAATACTATTAACGTAAGACAAGAACCAAGAATAATTACATTAAATATATATAAAAGGACATAGAAGAAAACTATATTCATTTCAAAAAGGGTAAGAGACAGAAATATTCTTACTTTAATATTTATCTTTCAAGACTTTTTATAAAATTAATAGTCCTTCTTTAGCTATAACTTATTCGGTTCATAACCATAGCCTACTAAGCTTCGGTTAAATAATAATTCTTTATAAATACTACATGACTTTAATTAGTTTCAGTATTTTTCATAAGTAAAGAGTATCAGTCAATAAAGGATACCAAGTCCTAAGATCCAAAAGGAAAGGAAGCAACAACAGGAAATTATTTTATTAGATTTTACTTTTGTTTTGCCTTCAGCTGACTGATACCTTAATATATATCTCTGTGCTATCTAGATTCATCAAGTTAACCACTTGAGGATCAAGATACGTAACAACTGGGATAGCTCTGAGGAACACTGATTATTATAGTAGCGATAGAATAGCGAGAGAGATGCAACATTGCGGCGGAGAGAGAGATTGCAGAGAGTTGGTGAGTGGACGGGAGTTAATGATACGAAAGGCCTTCCTTTCAACTTTGTCTAGGAGAGCGGTGTGAGAGGAACCTCCCCACACATGTGAACAATACTCAATACAAGGGCGCACTATACCCCTGTACAGAGCAAGAAGCTGTGCAGGCCAAAGAACCCCTTAAGGCGGTTGAGCACACCCAGCTTCTGGGAGGCTGCCTTAGCAAGACTGGTAATATGGTCCTTCCAAATGAGAGCAGAAGAAAAAGAGACACCAAGAATATTGAGAGAAGATGAAGGGTTGATTTTTGTATTGTTGAAGAATAAGGGATAGTCCGCTGGGAGATCCTGACGGGTAGATAGATGGAGAAATTGGTTTGGAAGCATTAAGTTAACAAGGTTTTCTCTGCCCCAATTGGAAATAGTATTTAGATCAGAATATTAAGAGTTCTATGGCTTCATTACGTTTGTCGTTGAGGGATTGCTGGCTGGGGCGTTCTGAAAAACTAATGGAGTAGTGTAAGGTTGAGTCGTCTGCGTATGAATGGATGGGAATTAAGGTACAGTTAACCCTCTCCGACATATGACGGGATTTATTTCGAGCCTATTAGGGATACTTTAAAGCCTTTGTTACCATCAGGGGTATTGAGAAACCTTTAGTTTAGTTACTTCAACCTCTGCAGTTGTCTTGAGTACAGAAAACTAATTTTGGAGAGGTAATTATAAGAGTGAGAGAACTCTATTTCTTATTGCTAATCTGTCAACCTCTGCGTCATATGAGTCTGAAGGGGTTAAGGAGATCATTTATAAAAATTAGAAAGAGAATAGGAGATAGGACAGAGCCCTGAGGAACACCGGAGTTTATAGGGTGAGGAAGTGAACAATGGCCGTCCACAACCGCAGCTATGGAACGGCCGGAAAGGAAATTAGAGACAAAGGCACAGATGGAGGGATAGAAACCGAAGGAGGGTAGTTTAGAAATTAAAGATTTATGCCAGACTCTATCGAAGGCTTTCGATATGTCTACTGCAATAGAAAAAGTCTCACCGAAGTCCCGAAAGGAGGATGACCAAGAGTTAGTAAGATATGAAAGAAGATCACCAGTAGAGCGACCCTTAAGGAAGCCATACTGGCGATCTGAGAGCAGATTATGAGAAGAAAAATGCTTAAGAAATTTGGAAGCAAGAATAGTTTCAAAAACTTTAGAAAGACAAGAGATAAGAGCAATTGGACGATAGTTGGAGGGTTGAGAGCGGTCACCCTTCTTTGGGACAGGTTGAATGTGAGCAAACTTCCAGCATGAAGGGAAGACGTTAGAGGATAGACAGAGACGAAAGAGATTGGAGAATGCTTGTGAATAGTTGAGTGAACACGTGGTCATTTGGAGTAAGGGGTCGGGCGCAAGTTGGACTAGATAATAGTCCATCAGGCGCCTGGCCCGGGGAGACGATTAATATGAAGGGTGTGCCTGGAAGTGTGGTGGGAGGGCTTGAGGCTTTGGCTCCGCTGCATGTCTGCCTGCCGAGATCGGAACCTCTCCGGGTGGTCAGGGGCCGGGGGAGTGCTGGAGCGACCTTGGTAACCCTGGTCTCTGGGTTTTCTCCTGGGTGACCTGGATGTGTGAGAGTTTGTGTTTTTTATCTGTGTTTATTTTTTGTTTTATGTTGTTTTTGTGTTTTCCCTGTTCTTGCTCTGTCTTGAGTCGGCTACCCCCAAAATGGGGATGGGGCCTGAGCATATAGATAGATAGATAGAAGTATTATATTCTGACCCCTACTATTATATTCTGACCCCTAATTTTACCTCACCAAGTATTATATTGTGACCCCTAGTATTATATTGTGACCCCTAGTATTATATTCTGACCCCTACTATTATATTCTGACCCCTATTCTTACCTCACCAAGTATAATATTGTGACCACTAGTATCATATTCTGACCCCTATTTTTACGTCACCAAGTATTATATTCTGACCCCTAGTATTATATTGTGACCCCTACTATTATATTCTGACCCCTATTTTTAACCTCACCAAGTATTACATTGTGACCCCTAGTATTATATTCCGACCCCTACTATTATATTCTGACCCCTATTTTTAACCTCACCAAGTATTATATTGTGACCCCTAGTATTATATTGTGACCCCTAGTATTATATTGTGACCCCTATTTTTACCTCACCAAGTATTCAGAAAATAACGCGCCGCCGCCAACTCTTTATTTCCTCCCAACCCACTTTTCGGTTAAAGTTGGATTCGTTTTGTTGTTCGCACTTTGTTTCGTTTTTCTTTTATTGGTCGGTTCGCCGGGATTATTCTTTTCTTTTGGGGCTTTTGTTCTACTTCTCACCAGCTCCCTCTCTCTCGCTCTCTCTCTTGCCATCTCTCTCTCCCTCTCTCTATCTTGCCATCTCTCTCTCTCTCTCTCTCTCTCTCTCTCTCTCTCATTACTTTCACATTTTGAAATTATAAATCATAATGACAATCACTGTATTTACTGGTACTTTGTTTTCGAGAAGAAATTTTATATAAAACTCCCGATTCCGCTAGGAAAGGCGCTGAGTTTTGCTGAATTTGAATTTTGCTTCACTACACCTAAACTAATGTCTCCACGACACTAAACACGAAGACCAAAGTTGTTTGCAGCACCAAATGAACACAGTGAACCTGCCGGAATTCTGCTACCGACTCAGGTGGCTCTTGCACCGCGAGAATATCTAAAATGGGATGTAACGGAATCTGGATGTAGCGGATTCATCTGCCATTAAGTATTTGTTATTTTACCCAATTCCACAAGGAAGAGGGCTGTGTTTTGCCGAATTGAATTTTGTTGTCTAAAACGGTAAGTAGCAGAATCGGGATGTAGCGGATTCCTCCAACTTTAATACATAGTAATGATTATCTGCAAATATTACGCTGTGCATCTCCAAACCTTTGTACTGATCAGCTGCAGTCTAATACACTAAGACAAGACCTAAGGGATGGCGAGTTTGATATTAACACTTTCAGTACCGGTGCCATCCTTCGAACTTTATTCTGGCTAATATTAGACGATTTTATTCAGCTGAGGAAGTATGTCTATCAACTAAATGGCTACAAATTATGTCAATTAAGCTGAATAAAATTGTCTAATATTAGCCAAAATAAAGATAAAATAACGGCACTGGTACAAAAGGGGTTAAGGATTATTACGAGACTCTGGATAATGTACTACTCACCTTTAACCATCATAGTAAGTAAAATGAGAAGGTGGTGGAGTAGGCTGGTCCCTCCCCTTCCTCCTCCCCCTCCCCCTCCTCCCTCTCTGGTGCTGGGCCACATCTTAGGCTATATTCAGCGGTTTTCGGTGGAGTTTCGTTCGTTTTCGGTGGGTTTTCGCTCGTTTTGGGTGTCTTTTCGCTCGTTTTTTAAGGGTTTTCGCTCGTTTTTTAAGGGTTTTCGCTCGTTTTCGGTGGATTTTCGCTCGTTTTCAGTGGGTTTTCGCTCGTTTTTTAAGGGTTTCCGCTCGTTTTTGGTGGGTTCTCACTTGTTTTCGGTGGGTTTTCGCTCGTTTTCGGTGAGTTTTCGCTCGTTTCCTGTGTCGTTCCTTGGGTCGTGCTCGTCAGGAGTTTTATTTACCGGTTCTCGCTCGTTTCCGGCAGCTCTTTTCTCGTCCCCCGCGTCCTTCCTACTGTAGGTCTGTGATCGTAAGGCTTTTATTTGTAGTGTTTAATTTGTTAGCTATCGTCACGGGGGTTTATTCAGTTATTTGATGGGCTTATTTACTTTCACTACTCGTTTCCTTCTTTCTTTTTTTTCAACTGGGTCGTCTTTTCTATATATTTATGTTTATTTTGCTATTCTTCTATTTAAACAACTACTTTATTATTTCTATGTGCTCGTTTTCTGATGGTCCACTTTAGGGTTTTCTGTACCTGTTGCTTCATCATTTCCCCTGTTTTTCTTTTGGGTAACAATTAAGTTTAAAATCCTGTCACTTCATTCTGGCTATATCGGTTTGAAAGGTGCTTTTATCATTGCACTTTATGCCTTCTATTTGACATCAATAATTATCATAATTTATTTTCTCTTGCTCAGCCGTCTCTTAGTCACTTTCTTTTAACATTAATCATCCATTACAAACCCGAATGTACTTGAATACACTAATGAAAGCATATGGTCCTCCCGGGATTCGAACTCGGGACACCACACCCAGAACATAAGCATCTAAACCATTACACCACCAACACAGTTAAAGGTTACTATGTTTTATTAATTTTAACTTTTTTTTTAGACCATATACTATTTCATCGCGTTCGGATTCTTTCAATGTCATATACTGCACATTCATTTTCTGTTTGGAGTTGTCTCTGAGCTTAATTCTTCTCTGTAACTCAAGCATATTATTAATGTTTCGTTCTTTAATGTGTTCTATATACAGTATTGCAAATAGTCTATTCCTGGTCTCGTTATTTCATTATCCTTCAGGCGTGTCTCACATTATCATTGGTATCACTTTTGTATCAATTTAGTCATCAGGTTCTTCTCTGTAAATGCTTAATATTGTCTCCCAATACACTCCTCCTTTCACTAATTTAATGCGTCTCTCTTTTATCACTAGCCTACTCATCAGATCCTTCTTACATATAAATATTACTTAGCCAATCAGCTGTTTTTTCTCTATTCACCGTTCTTCAAATCCTTCTCTAATATATGTCAACTCGTCAGCTCATACCCTTTTCTTCAGAGTGGTTTATCATATTTTTGTTTTAATTTTTCTCTACGTACATTCAGTCCTAAATGTGGCTTTGTTGGACATTTTTTAATATTAGTAATGGTTAACGTCGTCATCTGTTTGCTATTGTTTTATTTTGCATAAAATATGTTACTTATATATTTAACTATAGTTTCTCACTACACTATAATTATTAGTCAATATGAGGATTCTTCAGGTTATTCATAAATTTGAATCACCGACTGTTTTACTATCGATTATAGACAATGTCATGCACTAATACTTGTTAATATTGTATTATCTACATATAATATTTCTAGTTACTGATATATTTATATTATCAGTTTGCTTAAATTTCATGATATCACTGAGTTCACAAAATTCAAATATCTTACTCCATTGTTATTTCTGATTTTGGCTTGCTATGTAATCTATCAAGTGTTTCACGATACATTTTGAGTTATTAAATAAATAAATCGGCGTATATTGAAAACCTCATCGTGTAATTGCTTCCATATACAAATTAAAGGACGTAAGATAAAACATATTACTCTTGGTTATTATATTTTCTGGCGATCTTCATGAAATAAAATCATAAATTCGTCACTATTATATTTTCTCGCGATCTTGATGTTTATACGATCAGAAATTCATCACTATTTTATTTGCTTGCGATCTTGATGTCATATTTTTGGTCATAAGTTCTTCATCCATTTGCGAACTACTCTTCACCTGTCGGGAAAAAGAAAGGAATATTAGTTTGGCTGTTAATGAAAGAGTATATACAGTAATTAAGAGTAATATAAGAGTAATATAGAGTAATTAAGAGTATACGGAACAATAAAGAGTATATACAGTCATTAAGAGTAATATAAGAGTAATAGAGAGTAATTAAGAGTATACGGAACAATAAAGAGTATATACAGTAATTAAGAGTAATATAAGAGTAATAGAGAGTAATTAAGAGTATACGGAACAATAAAGAGTATATACAGTAATTAAGAGTAATATAAAAGTAATAGAGAGTAATTAAGAGTATACACAGTAACACTAATAGAGTATATACAGAAATTAGTATACGGAACAATAAAAGAGTATATACAGTAATTAGTATACGGAACAATAAAAGAGTATATACAGTAATTAGTATACGGAACAATAAGAGTATATACAGTAATTAGTATACGGAACAATAAGAGTATATACAGTAATTAGTATACGGAACAATAAGAGTATATACAGTAATTAGTATACGGAACAATAAAAGAGTATATACAGTAATTAGTATACGGAACAATAAAAGAGTATATACAGTAATTTAGTATATGGAACAATTATAGTATATACAGTAATTAGTATACGGAACAATAAAAGAGTATATACAGTAATTTAGTATATGGAACAATTATAGTATATACAGTAATTAGTATACGGAACAATAAAGGAGTATATACTGTACAGTACCGGTAATTAGTATACGGAACAATAAAGGAGTATATACAGTAATTAGTATACGGAACAATAAAGGAGTATATACAGTAATTAGTATACGGAACAATTAAGAGTATATACAGTAATTAGTATACGGAACAATAAAGGAGTATACACAGTAATTAGTATACGGAACAAAGAGTATATACAGTAATAAATATACGGAACAAAGAGTATATACAGTAATTAGTATACGGAACAATAAAGAGTATATACAGTAATAAATATACGGAACAAAGAGTATATACAGTAATTAGTATACGGAACAATAAAAGAGTATATACAGAAATTAGTATACGGAACAATAGAAAAGTATATACAGTAATTAGTTTACGGAACAATAAACGAGAGAGAGAGAGAGAGAGAGAGAGAGAGAGAGAGAGAGAGAGAGAGAGAGAGAGATTACCATAATTAGATGGGTCACCATATGGCTGAACTTTAAGAATCAGATACAATAGGATATTTAATGAATTTTGGTACTATTGGGAATGCTTACTAATATACTAAAATTCTAGTTGATTCTAAAACGGGGTCACTTGCAAGTTAGCGTCCAAGATGGCCACCCGGTGCTTGAAATGGATGGATCTCAATTACTATATCCAAAATTCGAAAATGGATATTAATCGTGATGGTGTACTCAACCTTAACTGTGTTGGTGGTGTAATGGTTTAGGTGCTTATGTTCTGGGTGTGGTGTCCCGAGTTCTAATCCCGGGAGGACCATATGCAATTTTTCATTAGTTTATTCAAGTACATTGGGGTTTGTAATTGATGATTAATGTTAAGAACGGGGTGTTACTTATTATTACTCAACATAGAAAGGAGGTTATGGTGTCTAACCCTAAAGCTGGTATCACACAAGAGATTTGATAGTCAACATTCGATTATCAACATTTTTCTGGCAACCTCTCTGGAATATTTTGCACTGGTATCGGAAACTAGACTGATGGTAGATGAATTTGGGTAACCGAAATATCATAGATGTTGACCTAATAAGCTGCCAGATCAGTGTTGAGGATAGATGTTGAGGGAACAAGCGCTCGTGTGATAGCCTACCGTCTTATGTCTTAGGTCTCAAGGAACTCGATTAAATCCGTAAAATTATTTTCAGTTAATTATGTATTGACATATAAAACGGCTGTGTTAACACAACCAATATCATCACGCTATGGCCTGCATATTATAAATAATAATTAATTTGGATTCATAATATTTATAATAATTAATTTGGATTCATCAGCGAAATTTCAAGCCCGTCATATACATGGAATTGAACGGTGGGTTTATGCCGGCGATATAATTGCAAAAAACACACATTAATAAGAGGAGCTGGGTTGTTTGTCTGGTCCCCAAGTTTCTTCCTCATGTTTAGCCCCATTAGTTTTCAGATTTTATGACGTTTGGTCCATTTGTTTGGCAATTTTAAGACCTTTCGCCACCATTTCCTTCTCGATATTACGATTTTTCATGTCATTTAGGTGTCGATTTTTTCCTGGCGAGCGATAGCCAGCCTGTATTTGAAAACTCGACCAGAAAATGTTTCTATCGAAAAATGTAGAAATATATCTTAAAGGAGGGTCTTGAGGGGTGTTTTTTTAAAGCTTGATAAAAGTATAAGGAGGGGGAAAAAATATATGATAAAAAAAAAAAAATTAATGAGGAAATAAATACGCCCATCCCCTCTTAATACGCCGCGTAATAGGAAAATCACGGGTGCCACAATATACGGGAATCTGTATAACACATCGCCTGTTAGCGTAATTCATCGTATCCCCTCCATCGATATATACGCCGTTAGGGCTTAATTAATTACGCTTGGGGTTACGCTGGTGCCACACGAGCGCATTTGTCGGCAATTATTAAGACCGTTCGCCCCATTTCTTTGTCAATATTAAGACTTTTCGTGTCATTTAGGTGTCTATGTTTTCCTGGCGAGCGATAGCGAACCTGTATTTTAAAAGAAACTGGCCTTCGGCCGGATTTTTTTTCTATCGAAAAATGTACAAATTTATCTTGAGAGAGGGTCTTGGGCGGGTGGGTTTTTTTTGGTGGGAGGGTCTGGGGCGTTTTTTTGTTTTAAAGTTTGATGGAGGTCTAGGTAGGAAACTAAAAAAATAATACATTAAATGAGCAAATTAATAACGCCCATCTCCCCTTAAATGAGTGAGGGTCTGACGTCACAGAAGCGCTAGGTGCTAATTAACAAGCCAATTAACAGAGCAATTAACAGCCAGCCCGCATTTGGGGTCATTATATCCCCTCTCCAATTAGCTTTAGTCACCCGTAAGGAAAAAGAGTACTGGTTATAGGGGGGCCAATGAAATTATGTCGGATTTAAACCCTTTCAACTTATTGCAAAAAGATATGATTTTAATGAAGCTTCGAATAGCAGATGGCAGTGTCATGATGGGTGTCGAAAATAACAGATGGCATGGTCGCATAATATAACGAGTCTCGGGCAGCTGGGTACTATATTATTATTATCATTAGTGTTATTATTATTATTATTATTATTATTATTAATCGGATGTCCACTCATAGTCGAGTGAATACGGTGCCCAACTGTGTAGGCCTAATTAAAAAGGAACCGGCCTTTGCCCGGAAAAAAAAAAAAACGAAAAATGCACTAACTAATCTCGAAGGGGCATCTAGAGGATAATTCATCAAGCTTGATGGAGATCTAGGGAGGAAACTTAAACAATAATAAATAGGTTTAATATATTAAGTAATAAACAAAACTACCCCCTGAAGTGTAGCCTATCATAGGAGCCATCTATGGGGGTTTGTGGTGGAGCTTATTACTC
Source organism: Paralithodes platypus (assembly GCA_032716605.1). Taxonomy (NCBI): domain Eukaryota; kingdom Metazoa; phylum Arthropoda; class Malacostraca; order Decapoda; family Lithodidae; genus Paralithodes; species Paralithodes platypus. The sequence continues at coordinate 4,255,721 of CM064575.1, forward strand.
TCATACATGGAACTATCTTATATATATGCCTTCATAGTCTAGATATACACATACCGAAAGGAGTCTAATAACAAAAGTGTATTAAAAAAAAGTGCGTGAGACAATATACATATTTCAAGTAGCCTATCGAAAAATCAATTGCAAAGGGATAATAATTTAGGTCAGGTTAATATAAAATAAAATAGTTTCTGATACCAAAGCAAACACAAAATAAATAAATAAAATAAACAAATACATAAAAAACTGGAATAAATATACATGTTCATCGAAAATTGACGGAAAAATCGCTCGTGTACAATAAGAAAAACAAAAACAACAACACAACGCCACTTCCACTAAAGAATACAACAACGACTACTTCAACAATAACAAGAAAAACAACAATACAACACCACTACCACTAAAGAAAACAATAGCAACTACTTCAACAATAACTGGAAAAACTACAACACAACCACCACCACCACCCACAATAACAACTACATCATTAACAAAACACCACCCAACAAAACAACAACTATAATACCAGGAACACCCTCCAACAAAACCCCAACCATAAGAACAACAACAATAGCAACAACAATAACAACAACAACCTCCAACAAAAACCTCAACCAGAACAACAACCATAACAAAAACACTAAGAACACCACCCAATGAAAACCCCAACCATAACAAAAACAACCCCAACCCCAACCATAACAACAACAAGAACAACACCCTCCAACAATAACCCCAACAACAACACCCTCCAACAACAACAACAACAACACCCTCCAACAAAAAACAAACATAAAAACAACAACACTAACAACACTCTCTAACAAAACCCCAACCAGAACAACAACAATAACCCCAACCATAACAACCCAAACAACAACCACAACCACAACAACAACACTGGCTAGGTAACACATTGCCAACAGGTGCCTACTGTGCCTCCAATATTATAACCCCCCCCCCCCCCCCCCGTCTTACTAATTAATTCCCGCACGGTAAACAAACCCCCACCACCACCACCGCAGCTACTACCACCGACCCTTCTATTTGTTAAGGCAGCTGGCTAAATTTTTTCGATAGAAAAATGTCTCTGGAGAAGCCGGATTTCTCCATAAAATGTTGGAATCTCTGACGAAACGGACTTAATGAAGGGAAGAAATCGTTCTGATAGGGTGGGCTAATTCTCCCGATAGATAACGGTAATAAGTGGTAAAGGTAGGGACCCTCACATAGGCTACACCCCAGCGAGCTACTAATGAAACCTAGAGACCCTATCGAAACAGAGCTCGGCCAACCTACGCCATTTTGGTACCACTAGGAGGTCTATTGCCTCACGTTACGCTCAAATATATCCATACCCATTATACACCTTCGGCCTTACTGGTACCGGTAGTGGATAATATCTAGTTTGCTCCCTAAGTACACATTCTACATGTTCAAATATAGATAGATAGATAGATAGATAGATAGATAGATAGGCCTATACATTCATATTAATTTATATATTTTCATAAAGAAATACATGTAAAAAAAAAAAAAGGCTCGAAAGTAGCGAAAACAATCCTAACCAAACGAGCCACTAATGAACCCTCGACCCGTGTGAGCCCTGAACCCCTTGTCCGGGCCAATAAGGCCATGGTGGTGGGGTGGGGCGGGTGTGGGTGTGGGTGGGCAAAATACCACCCGGTTTATGAATGTAAATGAGGTGTGGGTGTGTGGGGCTGAGAGTAGTGTAGTAGAGGTTGCTTTCTCTGCCCCCCTTTCTCCCTCATGCTTAGCCCCATTAGTTTTCAGATTTTAAGATGTTCGGCTCATCAGTTTGGCGATTTATGTGTCAATATTAAGATCTTTCGTCACTTTCGTGCCATTTAGGTGTCGATAATTTCCTGGCGAGCGATAGCAAGTCTGTAGTTTAGGAGGAATCTGTCTCACATTGACAAAGTTGACGTTTTGATTCGCTCGCAAGCATTATACAGTAAACATATATATATATATATATATATATATAGTATAGACCTGAAGCTTCCATCCTCCTCTGGACGTTGCATTGTGTAGCCTGAGAGCATTTCCAAGTCTTTATAAATGTTTAAGGGAGGTCACCGGCATTTTTTTATCTATATCTCCTTTTCTCGTTTTCCCTGGCTTGTATCCATTCGGCCCCATTCAGCCAACTAGTTTAAGACGTTTATCCCCATCCAGGTGTCGATTTCTTCCTGGCGAGCGATAGCTAGCCAGCATTGTATGGAGAAATCCAGCTTCGCCGGAGACATTTTTCTATCGAAAATTGTACAAATTTGCTTGCTGTCAAAACAAAAATATATATATTATGGCTTGCTACCGCTCGCCAGGAAAATATTGACACTTGGATGGGGGTAAACGTCTTAAAACAGTAGGCTGAATGGGGCCGAATGGATACAAGGCAAAGAGAGAGGAATAGAAAGAGAGAAAACAAGGTGAGGTGGGCTCTCCTAAAAGCTCAGAAAATAGATCGGAAAATTCTGCACAAACATTCCCAAAGCATAATTAATCTTGCACAATTTAATATGCAAGCTATGTAAATTAAATATGAATTGTCTTACATAATTTATACTTCCATTATAAACTATATTGTAAACATTGTGTATTATTACGTAACACAAAGATACACATAAGGGTCTCAAGCGGTTACGTGTTCCAATTAGCACGCACCCTATGTGATGTGGGCCAAACTATGCATATTATCAAGGTCAGCATGATTTTGGTTATTTTACAAGTACGATAAAACTCGACCCACCCCACACACACATTATATACAGTATAATATATATATATATATGCAACATATACAAGTACACAAAACATATGCTCGAACAAACACACATGCTTGTACACACGCACTTAAACTCTTACAAATACACTAACGCACACGCTCACGCAAACAATCAAATATAGAATATACAATCACAAACAAACAGTTATTATTCTAATGCTGGAAATTAATCTGCAAAGGTCAATAAAGAGCTTTGTTTTGTATACATTGTGGAATCAGACTGAAGGGCGCATGATTTTAGTGACGGTATTTTGTTATTTATTTATTTATGTCACCTTGTCAGTGTTTATGTCACCTTGTCAGTGTTTATGTCACCTTGTCAGTGTTTCGACGATGCTCTTAGGCCTATTCGTATTATGGTGGCTATTATTAGAAGATTTTAACCCTTTCACTACCGGGGGACGTCTGTTGTTCTATTGCAGCTATATCTAGACGACTTTATTCAGCTTAAGAAGGATTTGTGGTAGTTAAAAGGGTACATTGAGATAGTCTGTAGCCTCTAAATTGCTACACGTCCGCCTTAAGCTGAATGAAACGTCTAAAAGTTACCGAAAAATAATGCAAAAGACATCCCCGGTACTGAAGGGGTTAATAAGCATAGGAAGGATCTGTGAGAGTTAGTCTGTTTAGTAAGATTATTTTCACCCCTCTGATTGCTCTAGATGTCTCCTACATTTTTCTACCGAAACATGTACAAATTGATCTTGAAAGGGGATCTAGTGGGTGTTTTTCCAAGCTTGATGGAGGTCTACCGAGGACACTCAAAAATATATAAATACATGAATATATAGCCCCCAAAACAAGTACTACCCTCTTAAATGGAGAGTGGCCAGTGGACTAATTCGATAATGAAGATATCACGAGTTGAAAAAAAAAAAGAAGGTGAGCGACAGATAAAGTGTAGGGTATAAATTATAAGTTTAGAGGAGGCTGAGGGGAAGTTGGTAGGTGATATGAACGCCACCTGCCGTATAATGGGCTAATGTGGGGCTAGATTGAAGGGTGAGTCGGATTTAATAGGAAGGACAAAAATTATAGAAAAAAATATAAAAAATAATGATAGAACAAAAACAATATCAAAGGGGACCACTTTGAAAAGAATAAATAGGCCTATGAGGAAAAGTTAGGCCATTTTAGTGGAGGGATATGAGAAATTGAGAAAGCAAAATTTAGTATGGATATGAGAAGGTTCCAATTAGCACGCATACCGGTAGAGAGTGTCCAAATTAACCCTTTGAGGATCATGACGCGTTTTGACAGTTTATTGTGGCTATCATTAGACGAATTTACTTAGCTTAGGGTGAACTTGTGAGAGCTAATGAGTTCATTGAGATGGTATTGTGACGTTAACCACTCCGTTAGAACCCGCATGGCTTGTCCTACAGTGACTCGCTAGGATCGCCAGGGCAGTGGATGTGGCTACAGTTGATGTATTGTTGTGTGCTTTATTTCATATGAAAGCTCGTGTCATGGGCAGTCCAGAAAGGCTCTTTGTTTTCACCCATGTCAAGGCTTTATATATATAATTGCAAAGTATATGTTTTATCATTAAGTAGTAATGATAGGATTTGAGAGAGAGAGAGAGAGAGAGAGAGTAGAGCAGAGTGTGGGGAGGCGCGCAGTGTTTTGCTATACTCGATGACGTCATAGCTGGCTGGCCTCGTGGGGATTCGTTGAAGGAGTTTTTTACCATGCTTGGTGACGTCATGTTTGGCTAGCTTCTTTAGCATTGGCTAGAGGACTTGTTACCGCTTTTCTACGCGGTTCGAGCTAGTGCTAGTATATATACAGCTTCCTCGCCACTCTCTCCCTCAGATCTGGTTTCTAGAACGCATCCCTCTTATCCCTTTGATACCTGTCCCCCTCACTGCACCTGAGAACCTTTTCCTCTGCCTATCTCTCTCATTTTCCATATCTTTCACCACCTTTTATTAATATTATACCCCCTCTGATTAACTCTGCAAAATCAGCTTCATGCTGGCCAGTTGTATTGTGCATTAAGGTCTGATATAACCCATGTATGTTAGTTGTTAAGATAAGTTGATCACGAAGCATTGGTTGGCATTCATATTGTTCAGTACTGCGTCCTATAATTATTAGTGTTCTGCTGGATTAGATAATGCTAGACTAGGAGTCTGATACTATAAGGTATTGTTTCAGATGGGTGCTGGCTTTAGTTAAAAGCTGCACAACATACCTGAGAACTGGAGTTGATTGGGTAAATTCTAGTCTGTGTGCCATTGAGAGTAGAGCATGCACGAATGAGGGCTTTTTGCCTATACCATTCAGCACTGTTCTAGGCTCGGTTGTTTGTCTTTGAGGTACGCCAGGAGAACGCTTGATACTTCGGTATTAAGGTTTCTCAAGAGAGCTACCTTTCACTATAACGTAATATTTGACTAACAGACTTGAGATTTGCACTAGGCTATGCGGCATGCCATGCGCACCAGTATCTCGTATCATTGATTCTAGCTAGACATTATCAGTCATAGTAGACATTAACCCGGCAAGCGCGATAGGCCTCACGGAAGGCTTCCTATAGGGAACGCGATAGGCCTCACGGAAGCAGGACCATAAAAAAAGCCTTCCAAAAAAAAAAAGGGCCTATCAAAACAAAGGATTTTGTCTCTAGGTGAGATAATTCCCCTCTAGTACTCATCCATGTGTTTCTCACCCCTCCCCCTCCCCTCCTTCCCCACCTTATTCCCCCCTCCCCCCCCTCCTCAATTATCACCTATTATCCACTTATTATCATCATTTATCGGCTATTTTTCTCCCGCGATAATGTAGCACAAGTGGGTTGCATAAAAGATCGTTATGCAACACCCAGACACCGGCACACACCGCCCCGCTCTCAGTTGACTCCCAGACAGCGAGAGGGGAGGGCTGCCTTGTCTCTCTCGCCTGAGATTATGACCGGGTGGCCAATATCTTCGTTTTTCACCACCCAAATGCTTTTCCCACTTATTTTAGCACTCTTAAAGGTTCATATATACATCATATATGTAAAATAAAAGCATACCGAAAACAAATAATGGTTTATATTGTAAATATAACGAATTCTGTCAGAATCCAGGGCTAGAAATGCACAAATAACTACCCTAGCACCTAGGTCTATATCGCGCTTGTCAGGTTAAGTATATTAAACCAATTACTCTTTTTATGCATACCCGTTTATGATTACACAAGCATTTCACAGCCTAGTTTGATGTATGGAGACACAAACGACTTAGGCTCTTTTTGTTGATAGGAATACTGCATTGTCGTGGCGATTATTATTAGTGTTGTAGCGTTTAGGATATTCTTGGCTCCGACTGCATTATATCTCCTGCCTTTTTGTGTGCATAGCCTGCACGAGCATTGTTCCGCTGCCTGCCTTTTTGGGTTCCATTTCCGATTCAAGCATCTTGATAGCATCTAACATTTAAAGAAGATTCCTTGTTGGTGTTGAAGGACTTTAGTGCACTTTCTTTCATGCAGGAGTGCCTGACATTTATTGATTAAAGTAACGTAAGCTGTAACTTCTCTTACCACCTTACTTTGCAAACCATAACCAAGCACCTTCGGTTATAGGTAGTAATAGGCTGTTTCCACATAACATTAAGCCTAGAGTAGACGCACATTTATTGAGAGTTTAATAACCTATTATTGCATATAGAACTCTGGAGAGTATTTGTGTTCTTTGTTCACTGGGAATATACATCAGAGGTTGGATCTAGCACTTTCCGTTGTAGCATTTATGCCATTACTAGTCCAATGAATAAGAGCCCTGATATATTTAAACCTCAGTCGTAACAAATGGCGACCTTGCCAGGATTTGGTGAACCTACATTTATTAGCAGGGCACATTTGTTGTTTTGGGGAATATTTTGCGGGGATCAGCAAGAATAAAAAAAATTGCAACATAGTATAGCCCTTGAGTATTTCCGAGAATTTTTGTGTGTATATTGAGGTATAAGAGTTTGGGGTGCTTCTTTTCTGAATATTGAGGTGGGAAATTTTTGTGAGAATCATGTCTTATACCGGATCAGAGGAGAATGGAGACACAGTACGTAATGTCGAAACTGAGGAACAGCAGCATGATGAAAGGGTTAATCAGGTGAACTGTGAGGAGGATGCTAGGATATTTTTGCAATGGCCTGTTACTGCCGAGCGGTTGGAGGGTATGGATCGGTACGGTCTTCAATGCCTGGCCACAGCTATCGGTCATGCGGGTACTAGCAGCATGACCAGGGATAACTTGATAACGTGTGTACTGGGCAGGGTGACTGGTGAGCGAGATGGGGTGAGTGCTCAGAGCCCTTCGGCCATGCTTCCCCTACACTCGACTCCCAGCCATCCCAGTGGTTTGCCGACCCCGAGTACACTTCCACAGTTGGGTGGTGACTGGCAGGGTGGGTTGCCCCTGGGGGGACCACCGGTAATTTCAAACATTGTAGCACCTTCACCTCCTCAAGGGTTATCTCCAGAATTATTGTTTCGGCTCGAATTAGCTAAGATTCAACAGCAACGAAGGGCAGGTGAACTTCAGCAGAAATTAGAATTAGCCCAGATAGAAGTGAGAGCCAAGCTAGCAAAAATCAAAGCTGATTTAGAGTCGACTAGGTACTGAGCCGACATGGACGTAGAGAAGTCGCTAGTAGAGACAATGGGACAGCGACTTGGGGCTGGTAACCGTGCTCATGATCAATCTCTCTCGCACTTATTGAAACTGGTTCCGGTGTTTGATGAGAGTGGTGTAACAGAATTTTTCGCACGCTTTGAGAAGAAGTGCCAGGAACACCAGTGGCCAGAGAATAAATGGGCAGCACTTGTATCCTCTAGATTAATAGGCAAGGGTCTTAAAGCCTACGATGCGTTACCTTTGGTGTCATGTATTGTGTATGAGGATCTCAAGGAGGCTGTCCTGAGGGCTTACGAACTGCAACCAGAAACGTACCGTTTGAAGTTCCGGGGTGTAACCAAGGGAAGAGATAGCACCTTTTTGGAACATGCCCGGGACTTGTCCGATGCTATGGGGAACTGGCTCCGATCTGAGAAGGTAACAACATTTGATGGAATTAAGCAGTTAATGATGTTGGAGCAGTTCTTTAAGAGCACGGGCGGTGATCTAACTTTGAACTTAAAGGAGAAAAACCCAAGAACTCTAGTCGAAGCAGCAGAAATGGCTGATCGACGGCTGTCGTTGATTCGGGGTTGCGGGTCCTCACAGAAGTACGATGTAAGTGCTAAGGACCGTTATCCTCCCCCTCCCCGTAGCAATGACACATTTAAACAAAAGAGCCATGAAACTAAAACTGAATCCAAACCTGACACCACGCCGTATAAGACAAGTCAGGGGCCTTTTACATCACAGTATAAGCCGAAGCCGAAATTTATGTGTTTTAAGTGCCACCAGGAGGGTCATAAAGCAAATGAGTGCCCTAGTCGACCTCCTCCGGCATCTGTGTCTTTTGCTCACGGCATTGGAGTGTTCAAGAGGACATCGGAGTTTGTTAGAGGCAATTCTTCCGAGGTAAATACACTGCCAGTGCAGAAGGATCCGGAAGGCTTATTCCCTGTCCGTGATGCCTTTAGTGACCACAGGGGACTCGGTTGTGTGGAGTGAGGGGTAGAAGACATGAGGTGAGAATTTTGCGTGACACTGGGGCATCGCAAACATTGTTGAGGAATTTCACTGGTAAACCTGTAAATACGGTGCGGGTGGTTGTGGTTCAGGGAGTTAATGCAACAAGGTCATACCCGCTTGTAAGAATGAAGATGGAAGTTGATGGTGTGACTCGTGACCTGGATGTAGGAATTGTGGAGAAGTTGCCTGTTGGGGGCGTCGACCTCCTTCTCGGCAACGACTTTGCGGGGCCTACTTCTGAGGCTCCACCCTTGGTCGTTGCCAAGAAGCCGGCCGACGTGAGTACGGAGGAGCAGGAGGGGGTTGAGAAGTGTCAGGTGCAACCTATGGCGTGTGTTGTCACCAGATCTCTTGCATCCAGGGAGTCACATTCTGGTCAACAGTCTTTAGACAAGCGGAGGAAAGGTACCGAGAAGGGGTTGAAAGTTGATGCGGTTGAGAGTTTAGTATCAACGGACATTCTCGGGGACTCATTATTAGGACCGATTTTCGAGTCTGGAGAAGACCCATTAACTGTCACTAAGAAGGCAGAGGATGGGCTTAAAAAGACAAAGAGACAGCAACGATACACAGAGAGAGCAACGGGAGGCTAAATTCAGTGTAGGAGGGGGGCATGAGTTGTTTCGCAAACACTTAGATAAGCTTGCTCCTTCGGACATTCGTAAATTGCAATTAGAAGACCCGGAGGTTCTTGAATGTGGTACCGGTGCTATCGAGTTGAAGGAGGACAGTTATGCACAGTCGGGAGATTTTTACAAGTATCCCCTGACCATCATGGAGGTAGCAACAAGGTACCCTGACGCGTACCCTATGAGAAATGGGTCAGCGAAGACGGTGGTCCGAAACTTGCTAGTGTATTTTTCCCGGTATGGTTACCCGCAGGTAATTCGGTCAGACCAAGGATCCAACTTCACTTCTAGCCTCTTTGTTCAAGCAATGCCGCAGCATGGGATTGTTACGGTTGTGTCATCTGCGTATCATCCGGAGAGCCAGGGTGTGTTAGAGCGATGGCACTCAGCCTTGGAATCTGTGCTTCGTTGTTGTTGCTTTGAGAGTGGGAATGGTTGGGAATTTGGCCTGCCATGTGTTTTATTTGCTGCACGGGAGGTACCTGGGGAAAGTTTGGGATTCAGCCCTAATGAGCTCGTCTTTGGACACCGTGTCAGAGGGCCTCTCCATATGGTTGAAGAAATATGGGAGGGCGCAGAAAAACCTTGTTCTGTGCTCAAGTATGTCCTCGACAGTCGAGAATGGATGTTGCGCAGTCTGGAGTTGGCTGGCCGTAATTTGACTAGCTCTCAGGCCCTCATGAAGGACAGGTACGACCTCAAGGTTAAACTCAGGGAGTTTCACGTGGGTCAGGAGGTGTTGATTCTACTGCCCCTTGTAGGTCATCCCTTATCCGCGAAGTACACTGGTCCTTATAGGGTGGTTGAGAGGCTATCGGACCTGGATTACTTGGTAGCCACTCCAGACAGACGGAAGCGCAGTCAGTTATGTCACGTTAATCTCATGAAGGATTATGCGAGGCATCCCCCTGAGCCTCTCACTGTGCCTGTGATGACGTTTAGCAGTCAAGGTGGAGAAGGAGAACGGGACAGTCAAGCTCAGGTGGAGGATAACTGGAAGGATAAGAAAGTCAAGTGGGCGCCTGAGTGTGAGAGGGCGTTTGGAGTGGTGAAGCACCTGTTGTGCACTCACCCGATCCTCAGGGCCCCTGACTTTAGCCTACCTTTCCAACTAGCAACGGATGCTAGTGGTGTGGGGAATGGTGCCGTCCTTGTGAAAAAGGACGATGATGGGCTGGAGCATCCTGTTAGTTTCTGCTCGGAGAAGTTCAATTCAGCCCAGGGGAGCTGCTGGCGGTTGTGCTTGCGCTGGGGCATTTCGAGGTCTATGTTCCAGCCTATGGTCCGGTCGTTGTAGTTTACACAGATCATCACCCTCTCAAGTTCTTGGACCAGTTTCACAATCGGAATATGAAGCTGACCAGGTGGTCGCTAATGTTACGGGAGTATAGCCTGGACATACGCCATATTGCCGGTTGTGACAACGTGGTTGCAGATTGTCTTTCAAGGGTATATGATCCTGGGTAGATTGACACACGGGTAGCCTCCTGCTTTAGTTTGAATAGTATTTTGCGCTTGGTGCTTGTTGGCTCGCGGTTGTAGCCCAGCGTATTGGGTCGTAAAGCAGGAGTTGAGCGTTTGGTATAGAAGAAAAAACTAGGCTTGCCCCTATAGTGCAGCCGAAATAAACAAATTAAAAACATAAAAATCAAATAAAAAAACTCTTTCTTTGATAGTTGAATTTTTTCAGTATGTTATAGCAGTAATTCTGAGTTGCACTCCTTTCAGAATGCTGGACTAGAGAAGCTCGCTCTTGAGGAGCATAACTACATATGATTTAACCTATTGTGTTGGGGAGGGTTATAATTTTGTAAAATGTTTTGTTGAGAACTGTGCCAGATATTTTACTGCCGCTGGGTGATGGGAAGTAGAGATATAGCATGGGTTCTAACAATCAGATTTTTGTGAGCCTTGGGCCTCTGAGAAAAATCTTGGGGGGGGGGGGGGGTGACGTTAACCACTCCGTTAGAACCGCATGGCTTGTCCTACAGTGACTCGCTAGGATTGCCAGGGCAGTGGATGTGGCTACAGTTGATGTATTGTTGTGTGCTTTATTTCATATGAAAGCTCGTGTCATGGGCAGTCCAGAAAGGCTCTTTGTTTTCACCCATGTCAAGGCTTTATATATTTAATTGCAAAGTATATGTTTTATCATTAAGTAGTAATGATAGGATTTGAGAGAGAGAGAGAGAGAGTAGAACAGAGTGTGGGGAGGCGCGCAGTGTTTTGCTATACTCGATGACGTCATAGCTGGCTGGCCTTATGGGGATTCGTTGAAGGAGTTTTTACCATGCTTGGTGACGTCATGTTTGGCTAGCTTCTTTAGCATTGGCTAGAGGACTTGTTACCGCTTTTCTACGCGGTTCGAGCTAGTGCTAGTATATATACAGCTTCCTCGCCACTCTCTCCCTCAGATCTGGTTTCTAGAACGCATCCCTCTTATCCCTTTGATACCTGTCCCCTTCACTGCACCTGAGAACCTTTTCCTCTGCCTATCTCTCTCATTTTCCATATCTTTCACCACCTTTTATTAATATTATACCCCCTCTGATTAACTCTGCAAAATCAGCTTCATGCTGGCCAGTTGTATTGTGCGTTAAGGTCTGATATAACCCATGTATGTTAGTTGTTAAGATAAGTTGATCACGAAGCATTGGTTGGCATTCATATTGTTCAGTACTGTTTCCTATAATTATTAGTGTTCTGCTGGATTAGATAATGCTAGACTAGGAGTCTGATACTATAAGGTATTGTTTCAGATGGGTGCTGGCTTTAGTTAAAAGCTGCACGACAAACCTGAGAACTGGAGTTGAATGGGTAAATTCTAGTCTGTGTGCCATTGAGAGTAGAGCATGCACGAATGAGGGCTTTTTGCCTATACCATTCGGCACTGTTCTAGGCTCGGTTGTTTGTCTTTGAGGTACGCCAGGAGAACGCTTGATACTTCGGTATTAAGGTTTCTCAAGAGAGCTACCTTTCACTATAACGTAATATTTGACGCACAGACTTGAGATTTGCACTAGGCTATGCGGCATGCCATGCACATCAGTATCTCGTATCATTGACTCTAGCTAGATTTTATCAGTCATAGTAGACATTAAGTATATTAAACCAATTACTCTTTTTATGCATACCCGTTTATGATTACACAAGCATTTCGCAGCCTAGTTTGATGTATGGAGACACAAACGACTTGGCTCTTTTTGTTGATAGGAATACTGCATTGTTGTGGCGATTATTATTAGTGTTGTAGCGTTTAGGATATTCTTGGATCCGACTGCATTATATCTCCTGCCTTTTTGTGTGCATAGCCTGCACGAGCATTGTTCCGCTGCCTGCCTTTTTGGGTTCCATTTCCGATTCAAGCATCTTGATAGCATCTAACATTTAAAGAAGATTCCTTGTTGGTGTTGAAGGACTTTAGTGCACTTTCTTTCATGCAGGAGTGCCTGACATTTATTGATTAAAGTAACGTAAGCTGTAACTTCTCTTACCACCTTACTTTGCATACCATAACCAAGCACCTTCGGTTATAGGTAGTAATAGGCTGCTTCCACATAACATTAAGCCTAGAGTAGACGCACATTTATTGAGAGTTTAATAACCTATTATTGCATATAGAACTCTGGAGAGTATTTGTGTTCTTTGTTCACTGGGAATATACATCAGAGGTTGGATCTAGCGCTTTCCGTTGTAGCATTTATGCCATTACTAGTCCAATGAATAAGAGCCCTGATATATTTAAACCTCAGTCGTAACAGTATTCACCCCTTTGATTACTAGCTATCTTTCCTAAATGGCATAAAATCGTCTAGTGATAACCAAAATCTAATGTCAAATTGCGTCTTAGATCCTCAAGTGGTTAGTATAGATATAAGACAATAGAAATGGATACGGTAGGGGAAGGGGAATATATATTTGGGGGAACTTTTTTTTATATACCGGTAATGAGAAAAATATAAGTATGAACAAGTTCAAAGTATGAACAAAAAGTTCAGAGTGTTCTCTTAAATTTAGTATGGATACCGACATAGAAACGTTAAAATTAGCGTGGGTGCCGATATAAAAGTAGAAAAAGAATACCGGTATAATTATATAGAGACCGATACAAGAAAGTTGATAGAAAATTAGATAGATAGATAAATAGGCCTATGTAGAGACAGATAGATAGATATATAGACAGGACGAGCACGAGATAACAATAAAGAGAGAAAACCAGAACGAGAGAGAGATGGAAGAAGAAGAAGGAGACATGCCAGACGAACGAAAACCTCATAATTGGAGAGACGTTAATGTAGACTAGCATGATGAAAGTAATTACTGTAATTACTATAAATACTGATGAAGATGAGACCCGAGCATCATGAGCCTCTAGAGAACAAAGTGAAGGCATTAGTTTGATTAAATTAATGTCCTTCCTTATATACTGTATATATATATATATATATATATATATATATATATATATATATATATATATATATATATATATATACTGTATATTTATTAATGTTTAAGTTTTCTCTTTAGACCTTCATCAAGCTTTACAAAAATAAAAAAACCCATACCGGTCAAGATCAGTTCCTCCTAAAATACTGGCTCGCTATCGCTCGCAAGGAACAAAAATCGACACCTAATAATCACTCGCCAGGAAAACAAAAAATCGACACTTACAGTAAATGGCTCAAAAGTTCTTTAAAATTGACAAAGTAATCAGGCGAAAGGTCGTAAAATCGCCAAATTAATGGGGCGAACGTCTTAATATGTCAAAACTAATGGGGATAAACATGGGGGAGAAGGGGTCCATGCAAACAAAACATTTACCGGTAATTAATTATCGTATCTATACATATCATGCTCAATGGCAAAGTGAAACATGGGAAAGACATGTTTATTTATAGTCCTATGATTTACAGCAGACGAGAGAGAGAGAGAGATTTACATAGATACACTGACCACACAGACCTTACGATCCCAGCGAGGTGGTCAGGACTTAATTCTAGTAGAGATAGCTAACCCAAGAGTAAGGCACAGTGGAAGAAAAGAATAGCAAAGAAGAAGGCTCTCCCCACCCTCCGGCAATTAGAGAGAGAAAGAGAGAGAGAGAGAGCGAGAGAGCGCGCGGGGGGGGGGGGGGAGAAAACATAGGGAAGCAAGAAGATAGATATATTCAACACAACAACAACCACCTCGACTTACCTGATCAAATCAAACATGCACTTGACAGTAGAGGGGTTTCCTATTCCATTTTTCTCTGTTGGCAGTTTCCGTGAAGACGAAGGTTTCAAAACATCTCCACTCCACTAACAACACGAGATAATTGTTCTTACTACAATTTAAGTTTCTTCAGTTTTATAGGATATACAGTATATATTTGCTGTTGTTTCCTGCAATACAGTTTCGTTTCTTGAGTTTCAAAGGAAATTAAATTAACTGTTCTTCCTGCACTTAATTACAGTATCTTCAGTTTCATAGGATATTATATTAACTGTTCTTCCTGCATTTAATTATAGCATCTGTCCAGTTTCATAGGATATTAATTAACGGTTATTCCTGCAATTAATTATAGTACGGCATCTCTCCACTTTCAAAGGATATTTAATTAACTGTTCTTTCTGCAATTAATCATAGTTTATCTTCAGTTTCATAAAAAAAAAAAAAAATAAATAAAAAAAAAAAAAACGAGCTTACGACCTATGTAAACATGTAGTATTTTGGACACGGACAGGGATATGAAGTACAGGAAAATTAAGGGGTAAAAACCGAAAGAATGCGATTATAACGTATGATTAAAGAAACTTGGCTCGGGTTTAGATTATTTGAAACCCATAAAACCCGAAATTTGGAAAACCCGACCAACTTTTGCCATTGACTAGGATCGTCGGGTTTTGCTTTTTTTGTTAATGTAAAAATCCCAGTAACCTAACCTAACCTAACCTAGTAAGTTGGATACAATACTAGGCCTAATCCTTACCTACCAGCTAGTACGTGTACCTAGTACCTAGACGTGGGCTATAAGACTAACCCTTATCTGCCAACTAGTACGTCGTGACCGTAGTACGGTACCCAGTACGTTGGATAAAAGACTAACTCTTACCTACCACCTAGTACATGTACAGTTAATTCGATTAATTCGCGGAGACAACCCCCAGAGCTTGGAATCTAGAGTCTGGTAACAAAGAATGTTAGTGGTCTGCCAAACATACGATGTTTATCTGTCACCCACCCCACCCCCACCATAAACGGAAGTGGTCCTCAACATCTCCCTTCCCACCACACCTCTCCCTCCCATCCCATTCATACCCGTCTCCTCTGTACCGTACCCCTTATAATTTGTACAACGCTTTACAGATACTTGCCGGGAGGGCAGTACAATAATAACACACATAACAAAGCCACTCCAACAGCTTCCTCTCTCTCCAACACCCATTTTCCCCTCTCTATACTCTTCAGAAAATAGTTAAAGTAGAAAGTATCTACGAGGTGCCGAGGTGCCGTTGTACCTTCACCTGACCTGACCTGAATAATAGTTTACAGAATACCCATATATTATTCAGCTGCCTATTGCAGAACATTAGAACATACATTTGACGTTACATTTTATTTGATAAACGTGTTTAACACGAACAGTGCATGTCTTGTTTGATTGTCAAAAATAATGTATGTTTCACCATACCTGAACCTCTATTTGAAATGAAATACCGGAATTGAATTGCCCTATGCGCATAATTATACGGTAGTCCTGGTATTAATTACCATCCCCTCCCTTCCCATATTATACGGTAGTCCTGGTATTAATTACCATCCCCTCCCTTCCCATATTATACGGTAGTCCTGGTATTAATTACCATCCCCTCCCTTCCCATATTATACGGTAGTCCTGGTATTAATTACCATCCCCTCCCTTCCCATATTATACGGTAGTCCTGGTATTAATTACCATCCCCTCCCTTCCCATATTATACGCTAGTCCTGGTATTAATTACCATCCCCTCCCTTCCCATATTATACGGTAGTCCTGGTATTAATTACCATCCCCTCCCTTCCCATATTACTTGTCCCAGTCTGCTACCAATTCCGGACTGGATTTATCCCCCCCCCCCCCCCCGCCCAATCCACATATTTTCTACCCATATTTCCATCCTCCTTAGCATTTCTTTCTCACCTAATAATCCCTTCTTACTCTTTGTAATACCCTGTACCCGCAAAAATCCCGCAACCACAAAACTACCCGAGTCGACGTCTGGGATAGCGTAAACTAGTTATTGATAGAGACGTCGGTAAGATCCTGTGTAGGGAGAACTGTTTTTCAGATGCCTATTTACTAAGAAACATTGAACACTATCTTTAACCTAACCTAACCAAAACCTAACCTAATCTAGTATATTAGTGGACTATTTATGAATGTAAAATGTAAAAATATATTGTAACATTACCAAATTATTGAGATATAAGTACAGGTCTCCCGCTACACAGGATTATAAGTACAGGTCTCCCGCTACACAGGATTATAAGTACAGGTCTCCCGCTACACAGGATTATAAGTACAGGATTATAAGTACAGGTCTCCCGCTACACAGGATTATAAGTACAGGTCTCCCGCTACACAGGATTATACCGATACGTCTAATAAACCCACCACGTGAATCCACTACCACGAGACTATCACCTGGTTCTTAAAAGGATAACACTAAGGGGTTGCTATCATATAGTACGTCCTGGTAGTACAGTGGTTAGCGCGCGAGTTCGGTATGGTAACTGTGTTGGTGGTGTAATGGTTAAGATGCTTATGTTCTGGGTGTGGTGTCCCGAGTTCGAATCCCGGGAGGACCATATGCTTTCATTAGTTTAATCAAGTACATTGGGGTTTGTAATTGATGATTAATGTTAAGAACGGGGTGTTACTTATGCCTATGTGGTGATGGGCTGGTCTATCAGAGTGAGAACTGAGCGATCTCTGCCATACCCATAGCTTACTCTGACTGTTCCTTTAACTTATATATTTTCTAGATCTGAAGTGACGGCGTCTTTTCCGTGGATTGACCTCCCAATCTACCAAGATTGGAAGCCAAAGCGTCACATTTTTCCCTTGCCCCTCAACTTTCTCTTCATAATTGCTGAGGGGCACAGGGCCCTGGGTGTGGCTTTGGTTTCCCGGGCGTTTCCGCACCCTCCTCAGCTCCCCGCCATGGAGTGGCTTTGGTCACCCAGGCTTTATTGTGGTCGGCAGGGAGGGTTCTGTGGGGGCGCTCGGTTATGGCCTTGGAATTGCTCGGGGCCTTGGGGCTGTTCGGCCAGGCAGCTTGGGGAACAACAACAACAACAACTTATGCCTACTGACCAGGCTTCGAAACCGCGCCAGGCCCGAGATTTTCGGGAGGGTTAAATTCCCTTCTCACCTAGCATTTCACTCCTTGTCCCCGCCCTCCCCTGCTTCCCCTTCCTATACTCCTCTACCACCTCCCCCCCCCCCCACCTCCCTACCTCCTCCACACACGGCAACCCCTCCCCAAGATCATTCCTTTCTTTGCTCTCACTCCCCACTATTGTTGCCAATTTAGCTCCGTTCCCGCTCGATCTAGGGGTATTTACTTCGATCTAGTATTTTTGTTTACATCTAGCGACATTAATTTCGTGATATTCTGTAGATTTCAGCCATTTTAGAGAGATATTGTAGAGACTGTACACTCGGATACCATAGTCTCTAGCCCACTCATAAATAGTCGTGGACATCTCCTATTTCTAATTATGGAAGACTATCCCTGGAATCGAATGAATGACTATAATATTTTATAAATCAATTACAAAACGATATATACAATTTAATGACAAGCAAGTTCTATCCAAAAAATCAATCCATATGGTTATAATTGCATACAGAAATACATAGGGAATCCACCAATTCGTAGTAGTGGGCTTGAGACTATGGTATACGAGTGTACCGTTATTCTAGCCATTATCGGCATATATTTACTATCGAGTGGATTTGATTGGGTAACCCTGCTCTCCACTATCGAGTGGATTTGATTGGGTAACCCTGCTCTCCACTATACTCTATTTTTTTCCAGCTGATGGTAAATTAAATCCCTTAGTAGCTGATTTCTCGATACTTAATGGAAATATATGAAACTACTATGGCTGTGTGTCATATTAATGCCAAGTTTTCAGAATAACCATCAACTTTCGCTACAAAATCTACCTTAAAGCCGAGTAACAACAACAGAGATAGAACCATGGCAATTTACCCTTAGCTGGGAACACAATAGACTATAGCTTCGTCACTGGCCGCCCCCCTCCCCCCCCCCCCCCCACACCCCCTACTGTCAATGCTTCTCCCAGGATTCTACCTTGCTCGTTATCGTAGGTATATTAAAACCATGATTTTGTTGCATTCTCCTTATGTTGACTCACTTTACTATGTTTAATATTATGTACAGATAAAAACAAAAGGATATTCCATTCACCTACAAAGGTAAATTACATCATGCAAGTCGGTACGATAACTGTTGTGGTTACCAAGCGCTGTAGTTATTGCTAGATAATATATATATTATATATATATATACCGGTATATATATATATATATATATATATATCTGTCTCCGCGTATTAATTTAGTCAACTGTACCTCCATTATAGTATAAAATCAACCTTGTCCCATCGTCCTAAA
Source organism: Paralithodes platypus (assembly GCA_032716605.1). Classification (NCBI taxonomy): domain Eukaryota; kingdom Metazoa; phylum Arthropoda; class Malacostraca; order Decapoda; family Lithodidae; genus Paralithodes; species Paralithodes platypus. The sequence continues at coordinate 4,274,458 of CM064575.1, forward strand.
GACCTAAACCCTAACGTCTAACCTGAACCTTGGAAATGCATGTATTATTAAGTTACACCCATTTGGGTAAAAATGTCAGAGATCCCGGATAGCCTTTTTACATGACGAAAACTAATCCTTGTATTGAGTATTGTTCACATGTGTGGGGAGGTTCCTATCACACCGCTCTCCTAGACAAAGTTGAAAGGAAGGCCTTTCGTATCATTAACTCTCTGCAATCTCTCTCTCTCCGCCGCAATGTTGCATCTCTCTCGCTATTCTATCACTACTATAATAATCAGTGTTCCTCAGAGCTTTCCCAGTGTATACCACCTCCTTTACGTAGGGCACGTGGTACCCGTCTTGCAACTCAATCCCACCCCTACTCTGTGCAACTCTCCAACCCAAGAGTGAAACGTTACTCTCAAACTTTCTTCTACTCAACAGCTGAGCTCTGGAACTCTCTCCCAGAATCAGTCTTTCCCTCTTCCTATGACTTAAATTGCTTCAAACTCAGTGTGTCAAGGCATTTTGGCTCGAACGTCCCTTGATTTTGGCCCTGTCACTCTTTCAACTATGGGGGAGGCACTCGCTATAGGCAGTTCTGCCTTTTGCCTCCCTCAATCACATAGAAAAAAAATAAAAAATAAAAAAAATAAACAACCAGGCCCCCGACCCCACCCCCCAACCCGAGACAGCTTCGAAATGTATGCATCACTTTTGCTTTAACTCGACTGTACACGTTAGTTGAATGTGGGATAATATATTACGAGTTATCTGCGTTTAAGTATAGCCTATCTGCGGGTACATATGTCGAACTGTATCTCCAACACCGTAGCGACGTAAACTGCAGCGAAGTGTTGAACCACGTGCACACACCCCATGGAGCAGGCCTGGACACAACCTCCCCCACCGACGTCCACACCAACACTGACGCCATTCCTGGTCTAGCTTGTCCTCTGGTGCTCATGCCCTTACCCCACTCCCTCTCCCGCCTCGTTTTCCTAGCTACCAACTCCTATTTTCCTGTATCTCTTGTTCAGTGGGCATTAAACAGTTCGTCCACAACTTACATACAGATATATTCAACATCCACATAAAACTCTTCATCTTCAGTTGTTGCGTTTTTTTTTTTTTTTTTTTTTTTTTTTTTTTTTTTGTAAGGATACAAAGGGCAAAGCTGTCTGTAACAAGTGTCCCCCCCCCATTAAAAGCAAAGAACCCTTTGGTTAATAGAGATCCTTTCTAAACTGCATACAAGCGTCTAATAATAGCCAGCATATAATGAAGAAGGTAACACAGAAGAAGAAAGTAACAAAGAAGATGAAAGTAACAAAGAAGAAGAAAGTAACAAAGAAGATGAAGAAAGTAACAAAGAAGAAGAAGAAAGTAACAAAGATGAAAGTAACAAAGATGATGAAAGTAACAAAGAAGATGAAGAAAGTAACAAAGAAGAAGAAAGTAACAAAGATGAAAGTAACAAAGAAGATGAAGAAAGTAGCAAAGAAGAAGAAGAAAGTAGCAAAGATGAAAGTAACAAAGAAGATGAAAGTAACAAAGAAGATGAAGAAAGTAACAAAGAAGAAGAAGAAAGTAGCAAAGATGAAAGTAACAAAGAAGATGAAGAAAGTAACAAAGAAGAAGAAAGTAAGAAAGAAGATGAAAGTAACAAAGAAGATGAAGAAAGTAGCAAAGAAGAAGAAGAAAGTAGCAAAGAAGAAAGTAACAAAGAAGAAAGGAAGAAAGAGGAAGAAAGTAACAACAAAGACAAAAGTAACAAATGAAGGGAAAGTAATAAAGAAAAAAGTAATAAAGAAGAAAAAGTAACACAGAAAAAGGAAAGGAGAGAAGCAAGAAGCAAATAAGTAACACAAGGGAGGTAATAATTAACACAAGGGAGGTAATAATTAACACAAGGGAGGTAATAAGTAACACAAGGGAGGTAATAATTAACACAAGGGAGGTAATAAGTAACACAAGGGAGGTAATAATTAACACAAGGGAGGTAATAAGTAACACAAGGGAGGTAATAAGTAACACAAGGGAGGTAATAATTAACACAAGGGAGGTAATAATTAACACAAGGGAGGTAATAATTAACACAAGGGAGGTAATAAGTAACACAAGGGAGGTAATAAGTAACACAAGGGAGGTAATAATTAACACAAGGGAGGTAATAATTAACACAAGGGAGGTAATAAGTAACACAAGGGAGGTAATAATTAACACAAGGGAGGTAATAATTAACACAAGGGAGGTAATAATTAACACAAGGGAGGTAATAATTAACACAAGGGAGGTAATAATTAACACAAGGGAGGTAATAAGTAACACAAGGGAGGTAATAAGTAACACAAGGGAGGTAATAAGTAACACAAGGGAGGTAATAAGTAACACAAGGGAGGTAATAATTAACAACAAAGTAAGAAAGAAAACGCAAATAATATATACACAATTAACAAGGATAACATAAATAAAGAAGAAACAAAGAATAATAAAGAGGAAAGCAACAAACTAACAAAGACAGAGAAAGCAAAGAGAGGGATAATAACAAAGTGGGTCTCCGCTGAGTACGATATACCCCTTCCACCCAGATTGACCTCTCTCTCTCTCTCTTATTTATATAACCATAGCTTTTGTACTTCCCACGCTACATGTTATTCAATTCTCTCTCTCTCTCTCTCTCTCTCTCTCTCTCTCTCTCTCTCTCTCTCTCTCTCTCTCTCTCTCCTCCTTCCATAATTATCTAACCATCGCTTTTCTCCTGCACATGCTTGGTGATATTCAGCGCGAGCCGATTCAATTAGGCGATTGTTTCACTTATCACCTGTTCCTTGGGAGAGAGAGAGAGAGAGAGAGAAAGAGAGAGACAGAGATATACAGAGAGAGAGAGAGGGGGGGGGGGGAAGGAGGGTGTTAGAGAAAAGATGATACACAAAAAGCAAGAAGGGTGGAAGAGAGAATGACTGAATGAGAGAAAATGAGAGAAAGGAAAATGAGGAAAACGAGAAATTTTATTTGAATTGAAAATTTAGTATATACTGCTTCACAGAGAGAAGGGGGGGGGGGAGCTGTTTTTGTTTTTGTGTTTTTTTTGGACCTCCCCTGGCGATATCAAGACGCTTCACCCCATTCAGGTGTCGACTTATAGTGGACGAGCGCTAGCGATCCTGTAACTTAAAAGATTTTTTTTTGTTTTTTTTAAATAGACAAATGTGCAAATTTAGCTTAAAGGGGGTCGGGTAAGCATTTGTTTTAGTTTGGTGGAAGCCTTGGAAGACGTTTTTGCTACCCTAGAGGACAAACTAAAATATATTGCTCGAAAATGGCAAAAGCAAGCACAATTCTCAATATTAATTAAACAAAATGTCATAATATCCCACAAGACGTCGGACTCGATAGTGTTAAATACGGTCTGACTGCCCCTATCATAGTGTATACTGGTTAAGAGGAGATGAGTCGTTTTTTCTGGTACCCATTCTTCCTCATGTTGGCTTCATTAGTTTTCAGATTTTATGACGTTCGGTCCATTAGTTTGCGATTTTAAGACTAGAAAATCCGTCTAATGAAATGCGGCATAATCTTCAAAGGGTTAAGGGAAGTTCAAGCCACACCGTAGCCTGCCCTGGCCCTCGTTGTCCAGCCGCCTGTTCCTGAAGGGCCTGTAGTGAAGGTGAAGGTGAAGGTATTAAGGGATAAGCCTTCACAACGGCACCTCGTATCTATATTCTACTTTTCCTACTTTTCTGAAGAGTGTAGAGAGGGGAGAAGGGGTGTAGGAGAGAGAGGAAGCTGTTGGAGTGGCTTTGTTATGTGTATTATTAGTCTGTATGCGTCTTTGTATATGCTGCTGCCAAACAGTTTACGGTGACCTGCCTTTGTTTCCCCCCCCCCCCCGGGGGGGGGGGGATAGGGGCTCTCATTCCGCCGCCCCCGTAGAGACCGTTCAGTTCCGTTCCGGCCGTCCATACTCCCGTAATCGTCGGCATCGGAGGCGTACGTTCGGCCTTATCTTTAGCGGCCCCCGGGGTGTGGAAATGGGGGGAGGGGGGGGGGGGGGCGGACCTGTTGCTGCCTCTTTTCCGGCCCTCGATCTACCGTATATATACTGTACTGTAGAGGGCCGAGAGCAATCATTGGCAGCTTTAAGGGGACATGGGCCGTTTTTCTGGTCCCCCCTTCGACCTCATGTTTAGCCCCCATTAGTTTTCAGGTTATAAAACGTTCAGGCCGTTAGTTTGGCGATTTTAAGACCCTTCGCCCCTTTTCTTTGTCAGTATTGAGACTTTTCGTGCCATTTAGGTGTCGATTTTACAAATGATAGCCCGATATCCGTCTAAGCTATTTCCGATTAAATCGAATTTTGAATTCCTCTCTATTCTTTCCCTACCCCTACCCCGTTTTTTCTGGACCCACTTCACCCTCATGTTTAGGCCCATTAGTTTTGAGATTTTAAGACATTCATTCCATTAATTTGGCGATTTTGAGACCTTTGGCCCCATTTATTTCTCAATATTAAGATCTTTCGTATAATTTAGGTGTCGAATTTTTCCTGGCGAGCGATAGCGAAAGGGGGTCTAGGGGATGTTTGCTTAAACTTGATGGAGGTCTAACGAGGAAACTAAAATGTATATACAGTATATATATATATATATATACATATATATATATATATATATATATATATATATATATATATATAATATATATATATATATATATATATATATATACTGTATATATATATATATATATATATATATATATATATATATATATATATATATAGAGAGAGAGAGAGAGAGAGACCAAAAACTCACCACTAACCCCTTAAGAAATACCCGTTCTTCCTTGCAAATCCCTGTAATTCTCTTCTTCCCATATACATCATGTCTACTCCCTCTCTACTCTCACTTCATTTCCTGATTTCTATCCACCTATTTATTCCCTATCTCGGTCCTCCCCTTCGCTTACGTAATTCAATTGTACCGTCTAGTTTACCTCGCTCTCGCTCTCTCTCTCACTCTCTCTTCTTTTCTATCCTTTCCTTTAAGTTTCCTTTTTTCTATCGGATATGCCATCTCTACTAGAATTAAGTCCTGACCACCTCGTTTGGATCGTAAGGTCTGTGTGGCCAGTGTATCTATGTAAATCTCTCTCTTTCTCTCTCTCTCTTCCATTCTCCCTGTCCTCCTATCTCTCGCCCACCCCTCCTTCTTCCCTCCCTCCATTCTCTTGTCTTCTCGTTCGTCGTTCTTTTAATCCCAAGGCCTCGTTCTTCTTCTTGCTCTCTCTCTCTCTCTCTCTCTCTCTCTCTCTCTTGATCTCTCTCTCTTGATCTCTCTCTCTCTCTCTCTCTCTGTATATATATATATAGATAGATTGGGTGGGAGAAGAAACGCAGGGAAGAGCTTTGATTCTTTATTCTCTAACGTTTCGGGCAATGTATGTACCCATCTTCAGAGAGACTATATAACCTCCCCCTTAACCCTCTGAGTACCAGCGACGTGAGTTATACATTACTCTAGCTATATTTAGACGATATTATGTAGCTTAAGAAGGATCTGTGGTAGTTAAAATGGTTGGTTGAGATAGCTTGAAGCCTTATTATTGCTAGAGGTCCTTGGTACGTTGAATACCATCGCTTAAGCATTGCCAGATAATAATGAAAAGGATGTCACCGGTACTGAACGGGTTAAGGCAGATTGTAATGAGCTAAGTTGTCAAGGTGGTAAAAAAAAGAGATATTCTAACTTCTAAACAGACCTTACCGAGACATTATTCTCATTTGCGTGGGTACAGGATTATTATAATTTCCCTCAGGGGTGATTGTTATACAGAAAAGAGGGGGGGGGGGGGTAGCCTATTAGGGGGCGAGGGTACTTCTCTTTCTCTCTCTCTCTCTCTCTCTCTCTCTCTCTCTCTCTCTCTCTCTCTCTCTCTCGATGATGCATAAAGGCAATGCATGCCCCAAATCAGCATCTAGAAGTGATTGGTTTTGAAAAGGATTATATTTTACTTAATATTATATATATATATATATATATATATATATATATATATATGTTAGTATAGCCAGGTAATAGATTCTCTTTTAAACAGACGAGGTTAAAGGCAATAGCAGTTTCAGCATTTAGTATTTTATTGTTACAGTTTTCAATATTTCTAACAATTTTCCTCTGGGGTTCAGAGATGAGGTACAACAGGTTAGCAAAATTCATGGTGGATCCAACGTTTCACAAGTAAACATCTTGCATCTTCAGGGAATGGGCAGGTAATGATTAGAATAAGGACAAAGCAACATATTTATACAAAATTCGAGGATCAAGAATAGGTAGGTGGGCGGAGCTACTGGGTGTGGGGTGGCTGTTCATTGGTGGAAGGCAGTCTATTCGCGAGACGGGCACTAAATCTTATCGGTGGTTGGTTGTTGGCTGTGGGTGGCTGTGATTGGTGGTGTTGTCAGTAGTGTGCTGATCGCGGAAAGGTACGGGAGGGGGGCACAGGGCGAGAGGAACGAGGGCAGTATGCCTGTAGCGCTTGCCTGAAGGAAGAATTTGAAGGTCTTGTGTTTGGTTGTTGATGCTGGGGTTGAGCGTTTGGATATATAGAGCTTCAAAATAGCTAGTCTTCTGGGGTCTGATTCTTTGTCGAGTATGGTAGTTTGTTTGTCTAGGTCGGCGCGAGTTAGGGCAAGATGGTGGGGGGCTTGATAGTGATCTTTTATAGCGCCAGATTGAAGGTGGAGGGTTAGTCGACGGGAAAGGCGAGTCTGTGTCATTCCAACATAGGATAGGGGTCCACAGTCCCCAGAGGTGCAAATATGCTGGTATATCACATGATCGTCTTTCGGTTGGTTGGTGGAAATGGGGCGGTTACGGAGGACAAGGTTGGAGGTCTTAGGAGATTTGTAGTAAATAATGAGTTTTATTTTATTGTCAGGGTTGGTGGGGAGGACGTTATTGTGAATTATTTCTTTCATAATGGATTCGTCTGTTGTGTGGTCGGAAGATATGTAGTTTCTGTAGAAAAATGTAATGTCATTGGCCGGGTTGGTGCTAGGGGGGGTCTTGTTTGTACCATTTTTCTAGGTGGTGGTTGATGGCATTGGTGACGTCAGTGTTGGAATACCCATTGTTGACTAGGACCTGGGTGAGCCTTTCCAATTCATTGTGTGTCATTCCAGGTGGTGCAATGGGTGAGGGCTCTCCTGACATAGGCGGCGATGGTGGACTGATGGTATCGTTTAGGGCATTCACTTTCCCCATTAAGACATTGGCCATTGTTAGTAGGTTTGGTGTACACCGTAGTTTTGAAGCCGTGGTCGTGGAGGGAGACAAGGAGGTCGAGGAAGGGTAGATGACCATCGGTGGTTTCTTCGTATGTGAAGTTGAGTCCGGAGGCGGCCATGAAGCGCTGCTGGAGGTCCCTGAGTTCGCCCAGGTCCCTAACCCGCACGAAGATATCATCGATGTACCTGCAGGAGACAGTGGGCCGGTGGGCAGCCAGGATTTCCTCTTCGATAGTTCCCATGAAGAAAATTGGCGAACAGGACCCCCATGTGCTTCCCCATCGCTACAAACCGTCGATTTGCTGGTACATATTCCCCGGGGGGCAGAGGAAAGGGGACTCCTTGGTACATAGTTCCAAGAGCGTCCTCAGGGCCATCTCCGGGATGGTCCCATTAGGGCAGTGGTAAACTCGACGTAGGATAAAATCTATGTCTTGTCAACGGGCACGTTGGTAAACATCTCTACGTCGAGGGAGGCGATGATGTGGTCGTTAGCAGGGGGGGATCTCGTCTGGAAGATCCAGAGTTGAACCGAGGAACAAAAGGCGTAAATTGCCACTACGGTGGGGTCCCCAGTAGGGAAACGTGGAAATTGAAGTCCTACTGGATGACATCCTACGATCCCAGAAAGACGGCAAGATCACCACCACCCCAGCCCTACAACCCACCCTACTAGCAGAAGCCGCCAAAACCAGGGGATCCCACCAAAGCAAGCTCCTCAACAAACACCACTTCAAAGCCGCTAAACAACTTAAAGAGAACCCCAACATCATCATCCGACGAGCTGATAAGGCCTCCTGCCTTGTGATACACGGAAAAGAAGAATACCTACGGAAAATGGACGACATTCTTAGTGATAAAAACAAATTCAAAAGGATCACATCGCAATCCTACTGACGAAATAAAAAGGAAAGCCAACACCACCATCACTGCTATCAACGCCAAAGCCGATGGCGTACACCTGAAGAAACTCATCGGCGAATTCACCCCAGGTTATGCTTACGGTACTATAGAAAACCCACAAACCCGGGAACCCCCTCCGCCCCATCATATCACAGATCCCTACTGCTACCTACCAGACCGCCAAGGCCCTGAACAAACTCCTCACCCCTTTTGTTCCTCGGCAATACAACCTCAACTCTGCTTATGACTTCCTTGAAATTCTACGAGATGCCCCCCCTGCTAACGACCACATCATCGCCTCCCTCGACGTAGAGAGTTTGTTTACCAACGTGCCCGTTGACAAGACAATAGATTTTATCCTACGTCGAGTTTACCACTGCCCTAATACGCCCCCCCTGGACATCCCGGAGAAGGCCCTTAAGACGCTCTTGGAACTATGTACCAAGGAGTCCCCTTTCCTCTGCCCCCGCGGGAATATGTACCAGCAAATCGACGGTGTAGCGATGGGAAGCCCCCTGGGGGTCCTGTTCGCCAATTTCTTCATGGGAACTATCGAAGAGGAACTCCTGGCTGCCCACCGGCCCACTGTCTACTGCAGGTACATCGATGATATCTTCGTGCGGGTGAAGGACCTGGGCGAACTCAGGGACCTCCAGCAGCGCTTCATGGCCGCCTCCGGACTCAACTTCACATACGAAGAAACCACCGATGGTCATCTACCCTTCCTCGACCTCCTTGTCTCCCTCCACGACCACGGCTTCAAAACTACGGTGTACACCAAACCTACTAACAATGGCCAATGTCTTAATGGGGAAAGTGAATGCCCTAAACGATACCATCAGTCCACCATCGCTGCCTATGTCAGGAGAGCCCTCACCCATTGCACCACCTGGAATGACACACACAATGAATTGGAAAGGCTCACCCAGGTCCTAGTCAACAATGGGTATTCCAACACTGACGTCACCAATGCCATCAACCACCACCTAGAAAAATGGTACAAACAAGACCCCCCTAGCACCAACCCGGCCAATGACATTACATTTTTCTACAGAAACTACATATCTTCCGACCACACAACAGACGAATCCATTATGAAAGAAATAATTCACAAAAACGTCCTCCCCACCAACCCTGACAATAAAATAAAACTCATTATTTACTACAAATCTCCTAAGACCTCCAACCTTGTCCTCCGTAACCGCCCCATTTCCACCATCCAACCGAAAGACGATCATGTGATATACCAGCATATTTGCACCTCTGGGGACTGTGGACCCCTATCCTATGTTGGAATGACACAGACTCGCCTTTCCCGTCGACTAACCCTCCACCTTCAATCTGGCGCTATAAAAGATCACTATCAAGCCCCCCACCATCTTGCCCTAACTCGCGCCGACCTAGACAAACAAACTACCATACTCGACAAAGAATCAGACCCCAGAAGACTAGCTATTTTAGAAGCTCTATATATCCAAACGCTCAACCCCAGCATCAACAACCAAACACAAGACCTTCAAATTCTTCCTTCAGGCAAGCGCTACAGGCATACTGCCCTCGTTCCTCTCGCCCTGTGCCCCCCTCCCGTACCTTTCCGCGATCAGCACACTACTGACAACACCAACCAATCACAGCCACCCACAGCCAACAACCAACCACCGATAAGATTTAGTGCCCGTCTCGCGAATAGACTGCCTTCCACCAATGAACAGCCACCCCACACCCAGTAGCTCCACCCACCTACCTATTCTTGATCCTCGAATTTTGTATAAATATGTTGCTTTGTCCTTATTCTAATCATTACCTGCCCATTCCCTGAAGATGCAAGATGTTTACTTGTGAAACGTTGGATCCACCATGAATTTTGCTAACCTGTTGTACCTCATCTCTGAACCCCAGAGGAAAATTGTTAGAAATATTGAAAACTGTAACAATAAAATACTAAATGCTGAAACTGCTATTGCCTTTAACCTCGTCTGTTTAAAAGAGAATATATATATATATATATATATATATATAAATGCGCAGCTTCTTGCTCTGTACAGGGGCACAGTGCGTCCTTTTATTGAGTATTGTTCACATGTCAGGGGAGGATCCTCTCACACCGCTCTCCTACACAAAGTAGAAAGGAAAGCCTTTCGTATCATTAACTCCCGTCCACTCACCAACTCTCTGCAATCTCTCTCTTTTCGCCGCAATGTTGCATCTCTCTCGCTATTCTATCGCTACTACAATAATCAATGTTCCTCGGAGCTTTCCCAGTGTATACCACCTCCTTTACGTAGGGTACATAGTACCCGCCTTGCAACACAATCCCACGCCTACTCTGTGCAACTCTCCAACCCAAGAGTGAAACGCTATTCTCAGACTTACTTCTATTCAATTGCTGAGCTCTGGAACTCTCTCCCAGAATCAGTCTTTCCCTCTTCCTATGACTTAAATTGCTTCAAACTCCGTGTGTTCAGGCATTTTAGCTCGAACGTCCCTTGATTTTGGCCCTGTCACTCTTTGAAATCTGGGGGAGGCACTCACTGCAGGCAGTTATGCGTTTTGTCTCCCTCATTCACATAGAAAACAAAAATATATATATATATTAAGGTGGTCCTTAGCTATAGAGGCAGACATTAAGCTTAGATTTTTTCCATCTCCCACCCTCCACTTTTGTTTCTTTAGGGATCAAATGGATGTGTGTAAATATTGTATGGATCAATTGAGATTTAGAGGTTGCACAACGACCTTTAAGTTTCACATTATAGTCAGTTTCCGCATATACCGGTACGTCTAACTATAGGCGGACTAGACTTGAAGCTTTTAAAGTTTATATAAATTGTTAAAACAAAATTATTTAATATATTTTAAGAGTTTTAGCCACAGATAATTGAGATTTTACGATATTAAAATATCTCGAGAAAATAATGTATGCATTAATGTACAAGTAATGAAACAATGAATAAATCAATAAAATTATTTAGCATATTTAATTATCTGTATTACCAGGGTACGGGGCGAGGACCCAACTCTTATGTACCCCACCAACATCTTTCCCCAACCACCACCTCCCAGTAGAAAAAGGTTACGATATGTTCTGTATCTCACTCCATTCACTGGTGTCCAAGCAGCGTACATTTTCGGCTATCAAGGGCCTCATCCTGGGTGAGTAGTCTGTCAGGCCAGTGTCACACAAGCACTTTTTCGAGCAATTTTTACGGGCAATTATGGTCTGGAAGCTTAAAAAATGACACTTCAACAGAATTCAGCCGCTTAACATAATCTACCTTCAGTCTAGTTTCCGATACCAGTGCGAAAAAATCCCCCAAAGTACAAGAACAAACTTGCTCATGGAAAATTGACGGAAAAAGTGCTAGTGTGACAGCGGCTTTATGCTCTTGGATGAGTGCCACACCTCGCTCTTCATTGTCATTCGTGAATTTAATTCCTGGAACAATATTGTATGCCTTCTGTACTACAATATTGTATGCCTTCTGTACTACAATATGGTATGCCTTCTGTACTACAATATGGTATGCCTTCTGTACTACAATATTGTATGCCTTCTGTACTACAATATTGTATGCCTTCTGTACTACAATATGGTATGCCTTCTGTACTACAATATTGTATGCCTTCTGTACTACAATATTGTATGCCTTCTGTACTACAATATGGTATGCCTTCTGTACTACAATATTGTATGCCTTCTGTACTACAATATTGTATGCCTTCTGTACTACAATATTGTATGCCTTCTGTACTACAATATGGTATGCCTTCTGTACTACAATATTGTATGCCTTCTGTACTACAATATTGTATGCCTTCTGTACTACAATATTGTATGCCTTCTGTACTACAATATGGTATGCCTTCTGTACTACAATATTGTATGCCTTCTGTACTACAATATGGTATGCCTTCTGTACTACAATATTGTATGCCTTCTGTACTACAATATTGTATGCCTTCTGTACTACAATATTGTATGCCTTCTGTACTACAATATGGTATGCCTTCTGTACTACAATATTGTATGCCTTCTGTACTACAATATTGTATGCCTTCTGTACTACAATATTGTATGCCTTCTGTACTACAATATTGTATGCCTTCTGTACTACAATATGGTATGCCTTCTGTACTACAATATTGTATGCCTTCTGTACTACAATATGGTATGCCTTCTGTACTACAATATTGTATGCCTTCTGTACTACAATATGGTATGCCTTCTGTACTACAATATTGTATGCCTTCTGTACTACAATATTGTATGCCTTCTGTACTACAATATTGTATGCCTTCTGTACTACAATATTGTATGCCTTCTGTACTACAATATTGTATGCCTTCTGTACTACAATATTGTATGCCTTCTGTACTACAATAATGTATGCCTTCTGTACTACAATCATATCCTGCCTCGTATATCGGCTAAAATATATGTTTAAAGCTTGAATTTCCTTATAGCCAGATTCTTGCAAGAGGTCAAACATATTGGGAAAGATCACGATGAAGAGATTTAACTCGTATAGTAATGGACACAGATAAATAACTCTCTCTCGCTCTCTCTGCTATATTTATGATAGTTGTTGGTCTTGTTTCACCCCAGACACCTCCTAGCTCCCCCTTCTGTCTCTCCATCACCTTCCTTACACTCTGGCATACATCTTATATCTGGAGTCTACACTATTATATCTATCTATAGTTATATGATAAAACTATAGATAGTATTATATCTATATATCTATCTACTGTGTGTGTGTGTATATATATATATATATATATATATATATATATATATATATATATATATATACTGTATATATATATATATATTTAAATACTCCCAACCGGGATCGAACCTCCAACATTCAGAACGAGGAAGTTATAGCCGTAAACATTGCTATTAAAACGACATGTAATAATAATGTAGGTTTCTGATAAATAAAACGTATGTTGAATTTTAGTTTGTGTATTTATAAATGTACTACAACCGTATTTTAGCTGGTAATTCTGCTAAATATCAATGTCTACGGCTCCAACTTCCTTATAGCCTGAAACTCGCAAGGGGTCAATTCACTCGGTCCACTATTCAGGTGCTATACCCTGTTCCAATTAAGTAGGCCAAAACTCTTGACCATTAACCTCTATAACTCACAGACGACTAGAGTAATCGAGCTAATATTTCTACCATTTGGGAAGGGTCAGCCAAGGAAAAGCTGTGGAAATCTACAGCTTATTTGCTTTTGCCCTTTTTGAGTTACAAAGGTTAGGGTTTACGGTTTCTGGACTACTGATTTGGAACACGGTATACGGTAGTCATGCAACATAGGCTGCATCCCGTCGGCCTCCAAGTCCGTTTAGAGGCGATCGTAGCATTATCTATCCCTTGCTCGTTTGGCTAGTATAGATATAAACGAATGGTATATAAGTGTGTTTGTGTGTGTGTGTGTGTGTTTGTGTGACAGACAAACACGTACACAGACAGAGGGGAGAATCAGCCTTAACAGTCACACCACCGCACTTCCAAATGTGTGTGTGTGTGTGTGTGCATGCGTGTGTGTGTGTGTGAGTGGCAGACAAACACCTACACAGACCCGTACACATGTAGACAGAGGGGAGGAATAGCCTTAACAATCACACCAGCACACTTCCAAATCATTGACCCCTTCCCACCCTAACCAATTCTATAGCCTGTGGTCTCTCTCTCTCTCTCTCTCTCTCTCTCTCTCTCTCTCTCTCTCGTAGTTTTTCACATACTCTCTCTCAACTTATTTTTTTCTATGTGAGTGAGGGAGGCAACAGGCAGAACTGCCTGTAGCGAGTGCCTCCCCCAGAGTTAAAAGAAAGACAGGGAAGTCTCCCAAAATGCCTGGACACAATTTAAGTCATAGGAAGAGGGAAAGACTGATTCTGGGAGAGAGTTCCAGAGCTCAGCTGTTGGATAGAAGAAAGATTGAGAATAACGTTTCACTCTTGGGTTGGAGAGTTGCACAGAGTAGGGGAGGGATTGTGTTGCAAGACGGGTGCTACGAACTCTACGTAGAGGAGGTGGTATATACTGAGAGAGCTCTGAGGAACACTGAATATTGTAATAGCGGTAGAATAGTTATGAACGCCAAACTAATGGGGTGACACGTCTGGGTAAATAAATGGAGCGAAACAGGGGAGGTCCATACAAATAAATGAATAAATAAATAAATAAATAAATGGGTTAAACCTTTTCACTAGTTCGCTTTCTATTTTATCCCCTTTAAATTATCCACTCTCTCTCTCTCTCTCTCTCTCTCTCTCCATCTATCTATCTCTCCCTTGCTCTCTCTCTCTCTCTCTCTCCATCTATCTATCTATCTCTCACTCCCTTGCTCTCTCTCACTACATTACCTCTCTCCCCACTTCTCTCTCTCTCTCTCTCTCTCTCTCTCTCTCTCTCTCTCTCTCTCTCTCTCTCTCTCTCTCTCTCTCTCTCTCTCTCCTTTGTACCTATCTATTTATTTATCTATCTATCTATCTCCCCCCCCCCCTCTCTCTCTCTCTCTTTCACTACAGCAGAAGGCGACGACGAGACAGCGAGACAATGTTATCAGAAGTGCCCCTAGAGAAATTTACCTGCGCCGTCAACACCACCTGCCAGGGAGAGATAGAGAGACTGGGAGATAGAAAGACTGGGAGATAGAGAGACTGGAGACTGGGAGATAGGCCGAGGGAGAGGAGGACATAGAGAGATGGAGAGACTGGGAGATAGGTCGGGGAGAGAAGGACACAGAGAGATAGAGAGACTGGGAGATAGGCCAAGGGAGAGGACAGAGAGAGAGAGAGAGAACAAAAAGGAGGAATTAGCCTTCTGCTGGGACATTTCTCTACCGAAAATCGTACAGAATAGAAATGGAAGAAGTGTAGACATACTGTATATACGTACATGAGAGACAGAGATGAATACTTACATGGAAGAAGGGGAGTCATCAATACGTACACGAGAGACAGAGATGAATACTTACATGGAAGAAGGGGAATCATCAATACGTACATGAGAGACAGAGATGAATACTTACATGGAAGAAGGTGAGTCATCAATACGTACATGAGAGACAGAGATGAATACTTACATGGAAGAAGGTGAGTCATCAATACGTACATGAGAGACAGAGATGAATACTTACATGGAAGAAGGTGAGTCATCAATACGTACATGAGAGACAGAGATGAATACTTACATGGAAGAAGGGGAGTCATCAATACGTACATGAGAGACAGAGATGAATACTTACATGGAAGAAGGAGAGTCATCAATACGTACATGAGAGACAGAGATGAATACTTACATGGAAGAAGGGGAGTCATCAATACGTACATGAGAGACAGAGATGAATACTTACATGGAAGAAGGGGAGTCATCAATACGTACATGAGAGACAGAGATGAATACTTACATGGAAGAAGGGGAGTCATCAATACGTACATGAGAGACAGAGATGAATACTTACATGGAAGAAGGGGAGTCATCAATACGTACATGAGAGACAGAGATGAATACTTACATGGAAGAAGGGGAGTCATCAATACGTACATGAGAGACAGAGATGAATACTTACATGGAAGAAGGGGAGTCATCAATACGTACATGAGAGACAGAGATGAATACTTACATGGAAGAAGGGGAGTCATCAATACGTACATGAGAGACAGAGATGAATACTTACATGGAAGAAGGGGAATCATCAATACGTACATGAGAGACAGAGATGAATACTTACATGGAAAAAGGTGAGTCATAGGCACGAGAGACAAAGACGTAAGCTAGAGGAGACAGCTATATCGATACACACCCGTGAGAAATGAGTCTGGAGGCGGTATATAACAACAGAAGAAGGTGATGATGACAGTTCCCCCGTAGGGTACAGAGACGGGGGGGGGGGGGACAATGTTATCAAGGCCGCTGCTACTACCCCCAGAGAACCACCATCACCACCACCACACTACCATCACCACCATCACTACCACCACCACCATCACCACCACCACTATCACCACCACCACCATCACCACTACTACCACCCCCACTCACACCTAGAAGAGACACAGACAGAGACTTAGGTGCTGGAGAGAATGGGAATAGTGGGGATAGGATAATGGGAGACAGAGAGACAGAGGCTATGGAGATAATGAAATAGCAACACGGGGATACAGAGAGAGACAGAGATAACACTCAAAGGAGAAAGATTGCAAGATAGGAACTAGCTAGCGATACAAGACGGTAGGGCAATATTATCAGAGCTACCCCAGAGAATCACTTGCTGGGGAGAGACAAAGGGGGGGGGGGAGGGAGGGAGAGAGAGAGAGAGAGAGAGAGAGAGAGAGAGAGAGAGAGAGAGAGATTTACATACATAGGCTTACATACATACTGTAGATACACTGACCACACAGGCCTTACGATCCCAGCGAGGTGGTCAGGACTTAATTCTAGTAGAGATAGCTAACCCGAGAGTAAGGGACAGTGGAATGAAAGGATAGTAAATACGAAGAGAGAGAGAGAGAGAGAGAGAGAGAGAGAGAGAGAGTAACATCCAACACATCGACACCACCGCCAAAGTATTCCTCAATCTTTTTTAGTATGTGTTCATTTGAGTTGTGAGGAAGCGGTGATAAGAGAGAGAGAGAGACACTCCTGCCCTTATCACTCCGCCATTGTGATACCTAGCCTGGAGGAGCTGTGTGAGAGAGAGAGAGAGAGAGTGAGTGAGAGTGAGAGAGAGAGAGAGAGAGAGAGAGAGTGAGAGTGAGAGAGTGAGAGAGAGAGAAAGAGAGAGATTAAACATGAGGGAAAAAGGGGTCCAGAAAAAAAATCCTCAAGTGGATATCTCCCCTTTAAGTTGTGCTTGTTGAACCCTATTTGGTCCGAGGGACGTCTTTTTGAAGCTCCTCTGTGTCGCTCCATTAGTTTGGAGATTTTAAGACGCTTCACCTCGTTAGCTTGGCGAAAATAAGACACTTCATCCAAATCAGGTGTCGATTTTATTCCGGGCGAGCAATAGCAAGCTTGTAACTTACAAGAAATAGGCTTCGGTCGGACAATTGTTTGAAGGGTGTCTGGGTAGGTATTTTTTGTTTAGTCTGAAGAAACTCTGGGAAACCAATTTTGTTAGCCTAGGGGGGCAAACTAATTATACAATGCTCCAAATTTGCATAATCAATTAAAACCCTCGACAATAATTAAGGAGGGTCACCGGCTTTTTTTTTTATCCTTCTCTCATTTTCTCTCATTCCCTGGCTTGTTTCCATTCGGCCCCATTCAGCAAACTGTTTTAAGACGTTTATCCCCATCCATGTGTCGATTTATTCCTGGCGAGCGAAAGCGAGCCAGCATTGTATGGAGAAATCCGGCTTCGCCGGAGAAATTTTTCTATCGAAAAATGTACAAATTTAGCTTGCTGTCAAAACAAAAATATATATATGCTGGGTCGCTACCGCTCGCCAGGAAAATATTGACACCTAGATGGGGGTAAACGTCTTAAAAGAGTAGGCTGAATGGGGCCTAATGGATACAAGCCAAAGAGAGAGGGAGAGAAAGAGAAAAAAAGCGAGGTGGGCCCGTATAATAATAATAATAATATAATAACAATTAAAAGATGCGTATTGCTCCTAATCTTGAGCTGGTGGTTCGAACTCGGGACTCTGAGTTGAGAGTTGACACCGCTCCAGACAGGACACTCGCGCATCTTATGATCAACAATGCAAACTTTGACCACAGGATTCTTTTATCTCCGGTTATCGCTGTTGTTCACTTGTCCACGGGAATGTTATTATCTAGTGCGCTGATATTTGTGTAGAATTATGATTCTGAGTGTATTTCTACGTTACAATATTGTAGATGATGACACTCAAGTTAGCTTAAGGGGGTACTACTCCTTTTTTCTGGACCCCCTTCTCCCTCATGTTTACCAATGCATAAGTGTGTTGATTTTTGGTGTGAGCGTCCTAGGTTCGAATCCCCGGACTGCCACATGTGTTTGTTAATTTCATTAATCGAGTTTAGGAGTAAAGTTGGTTAGTGGAGAGAACATAATTATTAGTTTTGAGGTTTTAAGATTTTCATGCCGTTAGTTTGTCGATTTTAAGACCTTTCGCCCCATTTCTTC
Source organism: Paralithodes platypus (assembly GCA_032716605.1). Taxonomy (NCBI): domain Eukaryota; kingdom Metazoa; phylum Arthropoda; class Malacostraca; order Decapoda; family Lithodidae; genus Paralithodes; species Paralithodes platypus. The sequence goes on from CM064575.1 coordinate 4,292,764, forward strand.
GTCAATGTTAAGACCTTTCGTGCCATTTAGGTGTCGATTATTTCCTGGCGAGCGATAGCGAGCATGTAATTTTAAAAGGAACCGGCCTTAGGCCGGGACATTGTTCTACCGAAAAATGTACACATTTATCTTGAAAGGGGGTCTAGGGGTGCTGTTTTAAGCTTGATGGAGGTCAAGCGAGGAAACTAAAAAATAAATAAATTAATAAATACATAGACCAAAAACTAAGCACTACCCCCTTAAGGTCACTGTGATTCTTCACCACTTCACAGTTTCTATCTCTGTACAGGGACACAGTGCGCGCAGCAGCCCATGTAGCGAAGACTGTTCGCATGTGTGGGGAGGTTCTACCCATACCACACTTCTCGAAAGGCTAAAGACAAAAGTACTATGTCACGGCTCGTGACATATAGGGTAGAAGGAGTGTATGGAGGGAAAGTTAAGGAGGGGTTGAGAAGGAGGACATTGGAAAAGAAGGGGAGGGAAGAAGTTAGACAGGAAGTTAGTGAGTGGGAAAGTTGGAGAGGGATGGAGGGTTTACCTCAGACTCTCTCTCACACCTCCTTGCCCAAGATGCTGACGCTTTACTGACTATGTCACAGTTCGTGACATATAGGGTAGAGGGAGGTGGAGAGAGAGGTGGGTTGCCTCTCTCATTTAATTTAACTTGGGGTTGGTTAACCAGTCCCACCTGGTGATCACTCCAGGTTAGCAAGGGACACCAGTCATCACCCAGATAAGGGCAACAACTGGATTTGTTAATCACCGGATGATTAGTCCGGATCAGAATTCGGTAATAACCTAACCAGTTAACAATGTCTAATTGTTGTAGACGGTCCGTCTAACTCCCTCAACGTGGAGGGAGTAGAGGCTCGAACTACAGACCTAGCGGTGAGAGATGGTAGTTCTACTCAACACGTTAGCGTTAACTGGCTGATATTATCAACGTTAATGGGTCTATTTAAGCATACTTTGTTGTTATTATGATTACTTATCTGTTTATCTATTGCCAGACGGACTGATCCCCGAGGGGGTGGCCACTAATGAATCTCATCCATGTATCTCTGTCAGTTGGCGTAAATTATTATAATAATAATAATTATTATTAACTATTATAATTATTATAATTATTATTATTATTAACTATTATATTATGGATTATCTGTTTTGAGTATAATTGTTCTTAGGTACTCTTGTTTGTTATAGTTATATATGTGTATATGTTGTGTTTGATATTACTGTTTAATAATGTGTATATGTTGTGTTTGATATTACTGTTTAATAATGTGTATATGTTATGTTTGATAATACTGTTTAATAATGTGTATATGTTGTGTTTGATATTACTGTTTAATAATGTGTATATGTTGTGTTTGATATTACTGTTTAATAATGAGTATATGTTGTGTTTGATATTACTGTTTAATAATGTGTATATGTTGTGTTTGATATTACTGTTTAATAATGTGTATATGTTGTGTTTGATATTACTGTTTAATAATGTGTATATGTTGTGTTTGATATTACTGTTTAATAATGTATATATGTTGTGTTTGATATTACTGTTTAATAATGTGTATATGTTGTGTTTGATATTACTGTTTAATAATGTATATGTGTTTGATATTACTGTTTAATAATGTGTATATGTTATGTTTGATATTACTGTTTAATAATGTATATATGTTGTGTTTGATATTACTGTTTAATAATGTGTATATGTTGTGTTTGATATTACTGTTTAATAATGTGTATATGTTGTGTTTGATATTACTGTTTAATAATGTGTATATGTTGTGTTTGATATTACTGTTTAATAATGTATATATGTTATGTTTGATATTACTGTTTAATAATGTGTATATGTTGTGTTTGATATTACTGTTTAATAATGTGTATATGTTGTGTTTGATATTACTGTTTAATAATGTGTATATGTTGTGTTTGATATTACTGTTTAATAATGTGTATATGTTGTGTTTGATATTACTGTTTAATAATGTGTATATGTTATGTTTGATATTACTGTTTAATAATGTGTATATGTTGTGTTTGATATTACTGTTTAATAATGTATATATGTTGTGTTTGATATTACTGTTTAATAATGTGTATATGTTATGTTTGATATTACTGTTTAATAATGTGTATATGTTGTGTTTGATATTACTGTTTAATAATGTGTATATGTTGTGTTTGATATTACTGTTTAATAATGTGTATATGTTATGTTTGATAGTACTGTTTAATAATGTATATATGTTGTGTTTGATATTACTGTTTAATAATGTGTATATGTTATGTTTGATATTACTGTTTAATAATGTGTATATGTTGTGTTTGATATTACTGTTTAATAATGTGTATATGTTGTGTTTGATATTACTGTTTAATAATGTGTATATGTTGTGTTTGATATTACTGTTTAATAATGTGTATATGTTATGTTTGATATTACTGTTTAATAATGTGTATATGTTGTGTTTGATATTACTGTTTAATAATGTGTATATGTTGTGTTTGATATTACTGTTTAATAATGTATATATGTTGTGTTTGATATTACTGTTTAATAATGTATATATGTTGTGTTTGATATTACTGTTTAATAATGTGTATATGTTGTGTTTGATATTACTGTTTAATAATGTATATATGTTGTGTTTGATATTACTGTTTAATAATGTGTATATGTTGTGTTTGATATTACTGTTTAATAATGTGTATATGTTGTGTTTGATATTACTGTTTAATAATGTGTATATGTTATGTTTGATATTACTGTTTAATAATGTGTATATGTTGTGTTTGATATTACTGTTTAATAATGTGTATATGTTGTGTTTGATATTACTGTTTAATAATGTGTATATGTTGTGTTTGATATTACTGTTTAATAATGTGTATATGTTGTGTTTGATATTACTGTTTAATAATGTATATATGTTGTGTTTGATATTACTGTTTAATAATGTGTATATGTTGTGTTTGATATTATTGTTTAATAATGTGTATATGTTGTGTTTGATATTACTGTTTAATAATGTGTATATGTTGTGTTTGATATTACTGTTTAATAATGTGTATATGTTGTGTTTGATATTACTGTTTAATAATGTGTATATGTTGTGTTTGATATTACTGTGTAATAATGTGTATATGTTGTGTTTGATATTACTGTTTAATAATGTGTATATGTTGTGTTTGATATTACTGTTTAATAATGTATATATGTTGTGTTTGATATTACTGTTTAATAATGTGTATATGTTGTGTTTGATATTACTGTTTAATAATGTGTATATGTTGTGTTTGATATTACTGTTTAATAATGTATTCATCAATATATAAATTATATTGTAAAACTTGCAAAATATACAAACCAAAACTAAGACAAAGACAATATAAAAGGCAAAATAACTAATCAAAATACCTGTGTGGAAAAAACGCTTAAGCAAAATATAATTATGAAACAATAGAACACACTCCACCACATAGGGTGTACATCACAATCCACCACATAGGGTGTACATCACACTCCACCACATAGGGTGTACAACACACTCCACCACATAGGGTGTACATCACTACAGTACATGAGCAAGTTAATATGTTTACCAAACAAACTACTCGCACAAATAACAACGCACCTTTTCAGTATTATATTAAAATGATATATTACTAGTACACATAACAGGTTGCAGCAATACATATCTGGATAACAATATATTATAATAACATATAACGCAGGAAATACCTTTAAATCCTAAATATTTCTGTTCCATGTCCTATATATTTGCAAGGATTACAAAGAGTATTTCCATGTTATTAATAATATATCTTCCCAAGAGCATCTGTCAGCGCGCATGACTTAACAATCCCTCCTTCACATTGCACAAGTTCTGCTTATCAAAATTAATGTATACCCCGATCCTCATCTCTCTGAAACGCCCTTCCTCAGAGTACATTCCCTCCATCTTTCAATCCACAACAGCTTAACCCCTTCTGTGCCGGCAACGTCTTATACATTTTAGTTTGGCTTCTGTTAGACGATTTTATTCAGTTTAAAAAGGTCATCCCGCAAATAACAGGCTTCAAACTATCTTACACAACACTTTCCACTACCACAGATCCCCTTCAGCCCCATGACTCCTTGTTACCTTTGATGGATAAGAACAACTGATGAATGTGCAATTCAATATCATTAAATATAATATCAATAAAATAATACTAATAATAATAGAATAATAATAATATAAATACTACTACTACTACTACTACTAATAATAATAATAATAATAATAACAATAACAATAATAATAATAATAATAATAATAATAATTATTATAATAATCAATAAAAGATGCATGTGGCTGGCTATGGTTCGAATTCGGGACTGGGAGTTGAGAGTTCACACCGCTCCAGACAGGACACTCGCGCATCTTATTATCAACAATGCAAACTTTGACCACATGATTCTTTTATCTCAGGTCATCGCTGTTGTTCACTTGGATGGTATTTTGTCCACCAGAATGTTATTGTTATATATTTTTTGTATTTGTTTAATCTGTTACGTTCATATTTACGTTTATTTATGTTTCTTAGTTTAACCCTTTCAGGATCACGATGCGATTTAGCAGTTTATTCTGCCTGTTACTAGAGGATTGTTTGGTTATTCAGCTTAGGAAGGAATTATAGATGTTAGAGGGTTATTTGAGATAGTTTTTATCCCTTTGACTTCTAGACTGTTTTCCACACCTGAGTGAAATCATCTAATGTTAGCCAGAATAAAGTGAAAAGCTTCCTCGACTACTTAAAGGGTCATTATTGCAATAGTTTTAGTTAGTCCATTTAAATAAAAGCAATGTTAATAATTATTGAGAGTAAGGTAATCTCTGTTATATATTGCTTGATTACAATACGCAGAAGTCATTATTAATCAAATTAGGCCTTCGTCTGCTTAGCTATACACTAAATATTATAATGAATTCAGAAAGTTGTCTTACATATAAAACTGTTAGAATATTACTCAAGCCGTTAACTTGCTTACAAACCCCCTAAGCTCGATTTAAGGGGAGGTTTTTAGTTGATTCCCTAGACTTCCATCAAGCTTTAAAATACTCCCCCTAGACCCCCTTTCAAGATAAATGTGTACATTTTTCGGTAGAAAAATGTCCCGGCCGAAGGAAGGTTCCCCTTAAATTACAGGCTCGCTATCGCTCGCCAGGAAAATATCGACACCTAAATGGCACGAATGGTCTTAAAATTGACAGAAATGGGGCAAGGGGTCTTAAAATCGCCAAACTAATGGGGCGAACGTCTTAAAATCTCAAAAGAAATGGGGCTAAACATGAGGGAGAGGGGGTCCAGAAAAAATCCTCCAGGTGGATATAAAAAAAATCATCTAAGCGAAGGGAATAATAGAGATCACAGGTAGAAAGACAATCAATTTGCGATAGCGAGCCTGTAATATAATAGTAATCGGCCTAGGGAGGAAACTAACACAAATAATAAGATAAATAAATAAACAAATAAATACGCCCATTCCCTCTATTGTTAAAATAATCTAGCACAAACAATAAAAGCGTAAATATATCCCATTCCCTGTTCCTTTACCACACGAGCGTCTCTACTTCATCACCATTCCTTTTTTCCACCCTTTCCACACTCCTTCTCCATTCCACTCAATATCTCTATTCTATTTTTCTCTCTTCCCCATCTCTCTCTCCTCACATTCGCTATTCTTCCACCCTCTTCCATTCTACGACCATTCCTCCCTCCACCGTTCTACAGATTCTCTCTCTATTTCACCAAATATCTCAATTTTATTTCTCTCTCCTCTCCATCTCCGATATTCTTCCACTCTCTGCTCATTTCGTTATTCTTCCACCCTCTTCCACTGCTCCTCCTTACACCCTTTCTACAGACTCTCTCTACATTCCACCCAATATCTCTATTCTATTTCTCTCTCCTCAACCTCCGATATTGTTGCACTATTGACTCACATTTGCCATTCTTCCACTGTTCCTTCCTCTAACCTCCTCACAGACTTCGCCTTCCCCTCTCCCCCCCCCCTCCCCTTCTCGACCACCTTACGCCCCCCCCCCCCCTCCACCCACCCACATGCACCCTCTCTCCCCCTCCCCTCCACCCTAGGCACCCTGGTTATATTTTTAATATAACCAACGCGGGCCAAACCTGAAATACGCTATTGGCTTCATGGACGGAATTGAAAATTTTACCATACTACATAAACAGAATCGGGGAATACGTTTTGCATAATGCATTTTACGCTAGACGGATGGTGTGTGTGCCCGCCGCCCCCTAGTGCTTCCTCCGGGGGGTATTTGGGGGTTTGTGTCCCTTGTGTGTTGGCGATAGATGCGTAAGAATTGAAATGTGAACTCCGCAACCTTAAACTACAAATCAGTCTATGGAGGATAAAAATACATATGAATACGTGTTGGTGATAGAGGGGTGGGAATCGAAATGTGAACTCCGCAATCGTAGACTACAAAATGTTACGTAGGTTAAGAAAAGAAGTATAGATTGACCACTGCTCTTCACCATGGCTCGTACGGTGGCGCTAATAAGTCATGTACCAGCTGTCATTACGTTTGGCTTGGTCTGTGCTGTATTAATGTCTGTCAGATGTTGAATAGGGTGGGTAAGTGTAGGAACATGTTTATATATTTCACTCGATATGAAGAAATGAAGCTTAGATAGTGCTGATACCAATTATTGACCAAAACATAATTGGTGCTGAGACATCACTTATTAGCGCTACTGTACCTACAGTAGGCGCGCGTGCGTGTGTATATGTGTGTGTTATGTGTGTCTGAGGTGAGCGTGTGTACATTGAGGTGTTCATGAGTATATATGAGGAATGCCTTTATGTGTGTTTATGAGGTGTGTGTGTGTATGTACAGTCATGAACCATAATACCAATACACCTAAATGGTATGAAAAGTCTCATTATTGACAAAGAAATGAGGCAAAAGGTCTCAAAATCGCTAAACTAAAGGAACGAACAATCTAAAATCTCAAAACGCATATGCTGAACATGAGGGAGAAGGGGGTCCATAAAAAGCGACTACCTCCCCCTTAATAGGATTAACCTTTCGATGTGTATAGAAAAGAGCTTGGTTTATTAGGTCGCTTACTTACCCTCTCTCCTAAGTATACACACACACACACACACACACACACACACATACCCAAACAATTACATAAACGCACACACACACACGCTCACACATACCCAAACAATTACATAAACGCACACACACACACACACACACACACACACATATATACACACACACACACACATACATATACATACACACACACACACACACACACATACCCAAACAATTACATAAACGCACACACACACACACACACACATATACACACACACACACACACATACATATACATACACACACACACAGCCCGTAGCCTAGTAGGTAGAGCTCTCGTCTCACACACGAGGGGTCGGGGGTTCAATCCCCGGCCGGGCGGAGAAAAATTGGGCTTGTCTCCTTTCATGTGTTAGCCTCAGTTCACCTAGCTGTAAATAGGTACCTGGAATAAGTGGACGACGTTGTGACGTCCCATCTGGGGTTGGCAAAAATGGTACAAGGCGAGATGGGTATCATATGGTTCACCTAAGCTGATGGCTACCTAAGCCTTCGGGCGAGACGGTACCGTCTATAGTGAGAATGGTACCATACAGATCCACCCTAAGCCTTCGTTTCCGATGTCGCCAATTGGCTAAAAATACAGACTACACACACATCCACAGCCATTCCAACGATACATATAACACCTACACATATAGGAGGCGGGAAATAACGAGCATGCTCACTCCCGCAATACAACTAGAGTAAGTACAACTAGAGTAAGTACACACACACACACACATATATACCCAAACCCTTACACCCTTATAAATGCGTAACTATAATGTTTTTCAGCATACCTAGTACATAATGTTTACTGGTCAAACAGCTCCTATGCAATCTATTATCTCAATCTGGAAAATCATCTGCCAACCTGGTACATAATATTGACCTCGTCAAACAGCTCTTATACAACCTCATGCTTTGGACCTTATACAACCTCATGCTTTGGACCTTATACAACCTCATGCTTTGGACCTTATACAACCTCATGCTTTGGACCTTATACAACCTCATGCTTTGGACCTTATACAACCTCATGCTTTGGACCTTATTATAAGATAATATAAGTTATAGTTAAGGGGAGGTTTTTAGTTTGGTCTCTAGATATCCATCAAGCTTAAGATTACACCCCCCTTGAGCCCCTTTCAAGATAAATTTGTACATTTTTCGGTAGAAAAATGTCCCGGCTGAAAGCCGGTTCCTCTTAAATTACAGGCTCGCTATCGCTCGCCATGATAAAATCGACACCTAAATGGCACAAAAGGTCTTAACATTGACAGAAATGGGTCGAAGGTTCTTAAAATCGTCAAAATAATGGGGCGAACATCTTAAAATTAGAAAAGCAATGGGGCTAAACATGAGGGAGAAAGGAGTCAAGAAAAACATCTCTCAAGTGGAAATCTCCCCTTCAGCTACAAACTGTTCCTCTGTACATATTCACACACACACACACACACACACACACACACAACCACACATTATCATAAGCATTATCTATTATTAAGTGTTCGTGTATCTTCATCCATGTATTTCCACCCTTAACAATAGAATGCCCAGCTCTTCCACATTTCGCCTTCTATCACACACGCACACACACACACACACACACACGAACAAACACACACACACACACACCTACACTAAAGAATGTCCTATATACTACAATTCCCCCAAGCTGTCTCTACTGTTTCTTATATCCTTGTTTTGTTCTCTACCGAGGATTAACCTCCCATTGTAGTAGGCTTTACCTGACCCTACCTGTACGGACTTGAAGGCCGCTCCCTCTTTACCCTTTTCAACTCCTCACCTGACACTACCAAAACAGTTTTTCTATGTATGTATGTTTGTGAGCGTTTGTGTATACGGGCATGTGCACACTTACTGCATGTTCTTATGTTCTTATATATGTATGTATTATGTATGCGTATGTATGTGTGTATGTACGTGTATATATGTATGTTCTGTATGTGAGTAAGTAAAATAAATATGTATAATTATGTACTGTATATCACTTACTCTCATGGTTATTTTATGATAATTTGTATTTTGCACCTGCATCATTATTGTATTTTTTGTTTGTAAACTGAGTACAAAGGAGTACAAAGGAGTACAAAGGAAATCAAGCAACAACAGATTTAGTGACCCTTCTAGGTTGCTTGTCCTCCAAAACACTGAGGATCAAGTGTCCAAACAGTGGTTTAGAGTGGGTAAGGGAACATTGGAAAGGGAATTACTGCCCTGGAACTAATGTCCGTGGCAGGATTAGGAAGTTAGTAGAGGACAGATGGGTTAGTAACTGAGGGGGGGATAAAATAAAGTTATTCATTTACAAACGCAGTCAGTCGCCGGTTTGATGAGAGATATTTGTCTAGGCGGAGTTTAAATGAATCAACGGTGATGCAGTCTATAACGTTTCGGGGAAGCCCATTCCACAAGTAGACAACTCGATTGAAGAAGAAATTCTTAGATTCGTGCGAGTTAAAAGATTTACCAATAATTTTGCAACCGTTTCCCCGTGTGTAATTAGATTGGTCGATAGTGAAGTACTTACTACAGTTCATATTGTCGATGCCTTTGATGATTTTGAACACTTGAATTTAGTCACCTCTTAATCTGCGCTGGGTTAAAGGAAATATATTTAATTCTCTAAGACGCTCTTCGTATGGTTTGTTCTTTAGGCTAGGTATCATTTTGGTAACTCTACGTTGAACTCGTTCTAGCTTGTTTATATCTTTTTGGTAATAAGGGCACCAGGATTGAACGCAGTATTCCAGAAGAGGGCGGACTAAGGAATTGTAAAGGGTTAGGATAACTTCTTTGGATTTATGCTCAAATGACCTGCCTATAAAGCCAATTATTATGTTTGCCTTCTTAACAACTTCTGAACATTGTTGACTCGGTTTTAGGTTACTCGATATTGTTACTCCCAGATCGGTTTCTCTGTTTACATTCTTAAGCTGAGTGCCATTCATCGAATAGTTTGCTTTCTCATTTAGGTATCCGACATGTAGTACTTTACATTTATCCGCATTGAAACTCATTTGCCAAATTTGGGCCCAACATGACAATTTATCTAGATTGTGTTGCATATCGTCAACTTGTTCTTTTGAGAGTACGCTATTTGCAATTTTTGTATCGTCAGCAAATTTTGAGATTGTACAGGTGAGACCCTCATCTATGTCGTTGATGTAAATTAGAAAGAGAATTGGTCCTAGTACCGATCCCTGGGGTACCCCGCTACTTACATTGGTCCATTTAGATGCCTTACCGTTTATGACTACCCTTTGCTTTCTGTTGCTGAGCCAATTTTCTATCCATTTCAACACACCGTCTTGTATTCCATGCGTTTTTAGTTTAGCTTTTAGTTTGAGCTTACCATCTTCATATCTGTACATCTCATGTTCATCCACTAAATTGTAAAATGTGTATTTTCAGCTCATGAGGCTGCCATTCTTTGATAAACCGTTTATTATTATTATTATTATTATTATTATTACACACACAGACATACGAATACACACAAACATTTTATCTATGTGTATGAAGAAGACAAAAGGCAGAGCTTCCTGTAACAAGTGTCTCCTCCAAAGCTGAGATAATTATATTTTATGTTATTGTTTCGTATACAAAGAAGAGTGGTGTGTTTGTTTAGAGTAGTACGAACAAACAAACAAACACACACACACATACACTTACACACACACATACACTTACACACAACATACTCACACACACGCACACATACATACTCAAACGCTTGCTTACACACACACACACAAACACTTATACACGCACCCAACCACTTACATTCACACCCACCCACACACACATACGTAACCAAACACACACACACACACACTCAAACGCTTACACTCACACGTACCCACACACTAACACATACACTTACACGCAACATACTCACACACACACATACGTAACCAAACACACACACACACACACACACACACACCTGTTGCACCACCACCACCACCACCACCACCACCATCCGGCCAGGTAAACACGCTACCCATTACTTAAACACACCTGTTCAGTCCACATTAATATTATATCCATAATTATATAATCCTTTACATTTAATATATTATATATATGTGTAGTTGTGTGTAGTTGTGTAGTAGGGGGTAGTGCTTGGTTTTTGGTCCATATCATTATTTGTTATTGTATTTTTTAGTTTCCTCGGTGGACCTCCATCAAGCTTAGAAAAACACCCCCTAGACACACTTTCAAGATCAATTTGTACATATTTCGGTAGCAAAATGTCCCGGCCGAAGACTGCTTCCTTCTAAAATTTGAGGCTCGCTATCGCTCGCCAGGAGAAAATTGACACCTAAAAGACAGGAAAGGTCTAAACATACAATAGACAACAAAATGAGGCGAAAGATCTCAAAATCATCAAACTATCGGAACGAACGTCTTAAAACTTCAAACTTAATATGCTAAACATGAGGGAGAAGGGTGTCCAGAAAAAGCGAGTACTACCCCCTTGATAAATCATCAATATATTGTATAACATTTTACACAATCATTTAATATAATATTATATTAACATTGCGAGGATCATGACGCGTTTTGACAGATTATTTTGGCTATCAGTAGACAATTTTATACAGCTTAGAAAGGATCTGTGGGAATGAAAAGGGTAAAGACTATCCCAAATAACCCTCTCTCCCCTATTTTTTTTTTTTTTTGTATGTGAATGAGGGAGACAAAAGGCATAACTGCCTGCAGCGAGTGCCTCCCCCAGATTTCAAAGAGTGACAGGGCCGAAATCAAGGGACGTTCGAGCTAAAATGCCTGGACACACGGAGTTTGAAGCAACTTAAGTCATAGGATGAGGGAAAGACTGATTCTGGGAGAGAGTTCCAGAGCTCAGCAGTTGAATAGAAGAAAGTCTGAGAATAACGTTTCACTCAAGGGTTGGAGAGTTGCACAGAATATATATTATACTGACTATCCAAAATTCTTTGACTCTCTACCTTTCAAATTGGAACACATTCTATCCATCTCTCCTTGCACAATAATCTCCATTTTAGATTATTTCACCGTTCACCACCACCAATGGCTCGATTCCCACTTCACTGACCAGCCAGGTGAACAAACCTACATCTTTTCTATCCTAAATTACCTGGAGCAGCTTACTTGCTTATATAATCATATTTTGTATTATTTATTTTGCTTCTTTCCTAGACCTCCATCAAGCTTGAAAAAACACCCGCCCAGACCCTACTTCAAGATAAATGTGTACATTTGTCGATATAAAAATGTCCCAGCCAAAGGTCGGTTCCTCTTAAATTACAGGTTTGCTATCGCTCGCCAGGAAAAAATCGACACCTAAATGACACGAAGTCTTTAATATTGACAAAGAAATGGGGTAAAAGGTGTTAAAATAATGAAAGGGTAGGGGGTAGTAATAATGAAGGGGGTAGTAATAATACAGGGGGTGGTAATAATACAGGGGGTAATAATAATAAAGGGGTATTAATAATTTAGGGGATAGTAATAATACAGGGGGTAGTAATAATACAGGGGGAGTAATAATACAGGGGGTAGTAATAATACAGGGGGAGTAATAATACAGGGGGAGTAATAATACAGGGGGTAGTAATAATACAGGGGGAGTAATAATACAGGGGGTAGTAATAATACAGGGGGTAGTAATACAGGGGTAGTAATAATACAGGGGGTAGTAATAATACAGGGGGAGTAATAATACAGGGGGTAGTAATAATACAGGGGGTAGTAATAATACAGGGGGTAGTAATAATACAGGGGGTAGTAATAATGAAGGGGGTAGTAATAATACAGGGGGTAGTAATAATACAGGGGGTAGTAATAATACAGGGGGTAGTAATAATACAGGGGGTAGTAATAATACAGGGGGTAGTAATAATGAAGGGGTAGGGGTAGTAATAATACAGGGGTTAGTAATAATACAGGGGGTAGTAATAATGAAGTGGGTATTAATATTACAGGGGGTAGTAATAATTAAGGGGGTATTAATAATACAGGGGTAGTAATAATACAGGGGGTAGTAATAATACAGGGGGTAGTAATAATACAGGGGGTAGTAATAATACAGGGGGAGTTTTAATACAGGGGGAGTAATAATACAGGGGGTAATAATAATACAGGGGGAGTAATAATACAGGGGGTAGTAATAATACAGGGGTAGTAATAATACAGGGGTAATAATACAAAGGGTAGTAATAATACAGGGGGTAGTAATAATGAAGGGGGTAGTAATAATGAAGGGGGTAGTAATAATGAAGGGGGTATTAATAATACAGGGGGTAGTAATAATGAAGGGGGTATTAATAATACAGGGGTAGTAATAATACATGGGGGTAGTAATAATCCTCCTAGCCGGCGGCGCTTGTGGCACTTTGGCGCTGCCGACTGGGAGGCTCTTCGGCAGTACTTCTTTGATTTCCCATGGAATGATTTCTGCTTCCATGGGCGAGGACCCTCGGAGAGTGCTGAACGCATTACCGCGTAATACTATCGGGCATGGAAGCATACATTCCATTCTCTTTCTCTCAGACTAATGCTAAAAAATCTTGGTTTACTCACGCCTGTTCTACTGCTGTCCGCAATAAGGAGGAAGCATTCAAACGGTACCGACGCCTTAAAACTCAAGACTCTCATTCTTCATATGTTTCTGCCCGGAATCAAGCCAAATCTGTTCTTCGACTTGCCAAACACTCTTTCATCAATAATAAATGCACTGAACTATCCAACTCTAGCTCTTCCCAAGCTTTCTGGCATCTAGCCAAAAACCTCTCCAACAATTTCTCTATCTCGTCTTTCCCTCCCCTTTCCCACTCTGATGGCACAACCATCACTTCTTCCTCTGACAAAGCTAAACTCTTCGCTCAAACTTTTGCTAGAAACTCCACCTTGGATGATTCCGGTGCTATTCCTCCTTCTCCGCCCTCCTCTCTCTTACTTATGCCTAATATCCTAATCTCTTCTAAAGATGTACTTTCTACCCTCTCTGGGCTTAACACTAATAAGGCGTACGGTCCGGACGGTGTTCTCCTGTTGTTCTCAAAAACTGTGCTTCCCGTGCTGACTCCCTGCCTAGGCAAACTCTTTCGTCTCTGTCTATCCTCTAACGTCTTCCCTTCATGCTGGAAGTTTGCTCACATTCAACCTGTCCCAAAGAAGGGTGACCGCTCTCAACCCTCCAACTATCGTCCAATTGCTCTTATCTCTTGTCTTTCTAAAGTTTTTGAAACTATTCTTGCTTCCAAATTTCTTAAGCATTTCTCTTCTCATAATCTGCTCTCAGATCGCCAGTATGGCTTCCTTAAGGGTCGCTCTACTGGTGATCTTCTTTCATATCTTACTAACTCTTGTCATCCTCCTTTCGGGACTTCGGTGAGACTTTTTCTATTGCACTAGACATATCGAAAGCCTTCGATAGAGTCTGGCATAAAATCTTTAATTTCTAAACTACCCTCCTTCGGTTTCTATCCCTCCATCTGTGCCTTTGTCTCTAATTTCCTTTCCGGCCGTTCCATAGCCGCGGTTGTGGACGGCCATTGTTCACGGTTCCTCACTCTATAAACTCCGGTTTTCCTCAGGGCTCTGTCCTATCTCCTATTCCCTCTTTCTAATTTTTATAAATGATCTCCTTAACTGTCCCTTAATTCCCATCCATTCATACGCAGACGACTCAACCTTGCACTACTCCATTAGTTTTTCAGAACGCCCCAGCCAGCAATCCCTCAACGACAAACCGTAATGAAGCCATAGAACTCGTAAATTCTGATCTA
>CM064575.1:4307852-4445962 GCA_032716605.1 Paralithodes platypus
TATTGACATAGGGGTACACTGTACCGGCTATGGTACACCAGGACTCGTTATATTAGTAGAGGATTGTGTTGAGGGTTGGGGATAGGGTCTGGAGCCACAATATTATTGGCTTGGTAATCGAGGTCTGACCGGTATGGAGGTTACAATATTGAAATAGGGGTACACTGTACCGGCTATGGTACGCCAGGTACTTGTTATATTAATAGTGGATTTTCTTGAGGGTTGGGATAGGGTCTGGAGCCACAATATCATTTGCTTGCTATATGAGGTCTGACCGGTATGGAGGTCACAGAATTGACATAGGGGTACACTGTACCGGCTATGGTACACCAGGTACTCGTTATATTAATAGTGGATTGTACTGAGGGTTGTCGATAGGGTCTGGAGCCACAATATCATTAGCTTCCCATATGAGGTCTGACCGGTATGGAGGTCACAATATTGACATAGGGGTACACTGTACCGGCTATGGTACACCAGGTAATCGTTATATAAATAGTGGATTGTGTTGAGGGTTGTGGATAGGATCTGGAGCCACAATATCTTTAGCTTGCTATATGAGGTCTGACCGGTATGGAGGTCACAATATTGACATAGGGGTACACTGTACCGGCTATGGTACATCAGGTACTTGTTATATTAATAGTGCATTGTGTTGAGGGTTGTGGATAGGGTCTGGAGCCACAAAATTATTAGCTTGCTATATGAGGTCTGCCGGGTATGGAGGTCACAATATTGACATAGGGGTACACTGTACCGGCTATGGTACACCAGGTACACGATATATTAATAGTGGATTCTGTTGAGGGTTGTGGATAGGGTCTGGAGCCACAATATCATTAGCTTGATATATGAGGTCTGACCTGTATGGATATTGCAATATTGACATAGGGGTACACAGTACCGGCTATGGTACACCAGGTACACGTTATTTTAATAGTGGATTGTGTTGAGGGTTGTGGATAGGGTCTGGAGCCACAATATCATTAGCTTGATATATGAGGTCTGACCAGTATGGAGGTCACAATATTGACATAGGGGTACACTGTACCCTCTATGGTACACGAGGTACACGTTATATTATTAGTGGATTGTGTTGAGGGTAGTGGATATGGTCTGGAGCCACAATATTATTAGCTTGCTATTCGAGGTCTGACCTGTATGGAGGTCACAATATTGAAATAGGGGTACACTGTACCGGCTCTGGTACACCAGGTACTCGTTATATTAATAGTGGGTTCTGTTGAGGGTTGGGGATATGGTCTGGAGCCACAATATCGTTTGCTTGCTATATGAGGTCTGACCGTTATGGAGGTCACAATATTGACATAGGGGTACACTGTACCGGCTATAGTACACCAGGTACTCGTTATATTAATAGTGGATTGTGTTGAGGGTTGTGGATAGGGTCTGGAGCCACAATATCCTTAGCTTGCTATATGATGTCTGACCGGTATGGAGGTAACAATATTGACGTAGGGGCACACTGTACCGGCTATGGTACACCAGGTACTAGGTATATTAATAGTAGATTGTGTTGAGGGTTGTGGATAGTGAGTGGAGCCAAAATATCATTAGCTTGCTATGTGAGGTCTGAACGTTATGGAGGTCACAATATTGACATAGGGTACACTGTACCGGCTATGGTACACCAGGTACACGATATATTAATAGTGGATTGTGTTGAGGGTTGTGGATAGGGTCTGGAGCCACAATATCATTAGCTTGCTATATGAGTTCTGACCGGTATGGAGGTCACAATATTGACATAGGGGTGCACTGTACCGTCTATGGTACACCAGGCACTCGTTATATTAATAGTGGATTGTGTTGAGGGTTGTGGTTCGAGCCTGGAACCACAATATCATTAGCTTGCTATATGAGGTTTGACCGGTATGGAGGTCACAATATTGATATAGGGGTACACTGTACCGGCTATGGTACACCAGGACTCGTTATATTAGTAGCGGATTGTGTTGAGGGTTGGGGATAGGGTCTGGAGCCACAATATTATTGGCTTGGTATTCGAGGTCTGACCGGTATGGAGGTTACAATATTGAAATAGGGGTACACTCTACCGGCTATGGTACGCCAGGTACTTGTTATATTAATAGTGGATTTTGTTGAGGGTTGGGATAGGGTCTGGAGCCACACTATCATTTGCTTGCTATATGAGGTCTGACCGGTATGGAGGTCACAGAATTGACATAGGGGTACACTGTACCGGCTATGGTACACCAGGTACTCGTTATATTAATAGTGGATTGTACTGAGGGTTGTGGATAGGGTCTAGAGCCACAATATCATTAGCTTGCCATATGAGGTCTGACCGGTATGGAGGTCACAATATTGACATAGGGGTACACTGTACCGGCTATGGTACACCAGGTAATCGTTATATTAATAGTGGATTGTGTTGAGGGTTGTGGATAGGATCTGGAGCCACAATATCTTTAGCTTGCTATATGAGGTCTGACCGGTATGGAGGTCACAATATTGACATAGGGGTACACTGTACCGGCTATGGTACATCAGGTACTTGTTATATTAATAGTGCATTGTGTTGAGGGTTGTGGATAGGGTCTGGAGCCACAAAATTATTAGCTTGCTATATGAGGTCTGCCGGGTATGGAGGTCACAATATTGACATAGGGGTACACTGTACCGGCGATGGTACACCAGGTACACGTTATATTAATAGTGGATTCTGTTGAGGGTTGTGGATAGGGTCTGGAGCCACAATATCATTAGCTTGATATATGAGGTCTGACCTGTATGGATATTGCAATATTGACATAGGGGTACACAGTACCGGCTATGGTACACCAGGTACACGTTATTTTAATAGTGGATTGTGTTGAGGGTTGTGGATAGGGTCCGGAGCCACAATATCATTAGCTTGATATATGAGGTCTGACCTGTATGGATATTGCAATATTGACATAGGGGTACACAGTACCGGCTATGGTACACCAGGTACACGTTATTTTAATAGTGGATTGTGTTGAGGGTTGTGGATAGGGTCTGGAGCCACAATATCATTAGCTTGATATATGAGGTCTGACCAGTATGGAGGTCACAATATTGACAAAGGGGAACACTGTACCCTCTATGGTACACGAGGTACACGTTATATTATTAGTGGATTGTCTTGAGGGTAGTGGATAGGGTCTGGAGCCACAATATCATTAGCTTGCTATATGAGGTCTGACCGGTATGGAGGTCACAATATTGGCAAAGGGGTATACTGTACCGGCTATGGTACACCAGGTACTCGTTATATTAATAGTGGATAATGTTGAGGGTTGTGGATAGGGTCTGGAGCCACAATATCTTTAGCTTGCTATATGAGGTCTGACCGGTATGGAGGTCACAATATTGACATAGGGGTACACTGTACCGGCTATGGTACACCAGGTACTCGTTATATTAATAGTGGATTGAATTGAGGGTTGTGGATAGGGTTTGGAGCCACAATATCAATAGCTTGCCATATGAGGTCTGACCGGTATGGAGGTCACAATATTGACATAGGGGTACACTGTACCGGCTATGGTACACCAGGTACTCGTTATATTAATAGTTGATTGTGTTGAGGCTTGGGGATAGGGTTTGGAGCCACAATATTATTAGCTTGCTATTCGAGGTCTGACCTGTATGGAGGTCACAATATTGAAATAGGGGTACACTGTAACGGCTCTGGTACACCAGGTACTCGTTATATTAATAGTGGGTTCTGTTGAGGGTTGGGGATAGAGTCTGGAGTCACAATATCGTTAGCTTGCTATATGAGGTCTGACCGTTATGGAGGTCACAATATTGACATAGGGGTACACTGTACCGGCTATGGTACACCAGGTACTCGTTATATTAATAGTGGATTGTGTTGAGGGTTGTAGATAGGGTCTGGAGCCACAATATCCTTAGCTTGCTATATGATGTCTGACCGGTATGGAGGTAACAATATTGACATAGGGGCACACTGTACCGGCTATGGTACACCAGGTACTAGGTATATTAATAGTAGATTGTGTTGAGGGTTGTGGATAGTGAGCGGAGCCAAAATATCATTAGCTTGCTATGTGAGGTCTGAACGGTATGGAGGTCACAATATTGACATAGGGTACACTGTACCGGCTATGGTACACCAGGTACACGATATATTAATAGTGGATTGTGTTGAGGGTTGTGGATAGGGTCTGGAGCCACAATATCATTAGCTTGCTATATGAGTTCTGACCGGTATGGAGGTCACAATATTGACATAGGGGTGCCCTTGTATTGAGTATTGTTCACATGTGTGGGGAGGTTCCTCTCACACTGCTCTCCTAGACAAAGTTGAAAGGAAGGCCTTTCGTATCATTAACTCCCGTCCACTCACCAACTCTCTGCAATCTCTCTCTCTCCGCCGCAATGTTGCATCTCTCTCGCTATTCTATCGCTACTATAATAATCAGTGTTCCTCAGAGCTATCTCAGTGCATACCACCTCCTTTACGTAGGGCACGTGGTACCCGTCTTGCAACTCAATCCCACCCCTACTCTGTGCAACTCTCCAACCCAAGAGTGAAACGTTACTCTCAAACTTTCTTCTACTCAACAGCTGAGCTCTGGAACTCTCTCCCAGAATCAGTCTTTCCCTCTTCCTATGACTTAAATTGCTTCAAACTCCGTGTGTCCAGGCATTTTGGCTCGAACGTCCCTTGATTTTGGCCCTGTCACTCTTTCAACTATGGGGGAGGCACTCGCTATAGGCAGTTATGCCTTTTGCCTCCCTCAATCACATAGAAAAAAAAAAAAAAAAAAATGTACCGGCTATGGTACACCAGGCACTCGTTATATTAACAGTGGATTGTGTTGAGGGTTGTGGTTCGAGCCTGGAACCACAATATCATTAGCTTGCTATATGAAGTTTGACCGGTATGGAGGTCACAATATTGACATAGGGGTACATTGTACCGGCTATGGTACACCAGGTACTCATCATATTGATAGTGGATTGTGTTAAGGGTTGGGGATAGGGTCTGGAGCCACAATATCATTAGCTTGCTATATGAGGTCTGACCGGTATGGAGGTCACAATATTGACATAGGGGTACACTGTACCGGCTATGGTACACCAGGACTCGTTATATTAGTAGAGGATTGTGTTGAGGGTTGGGGATAGCGTCTGGAGCCACAATATTATTGGCTTGGTATTCGAGGTCTGACCGGTATGGAGGTTACTATATTGAAATAGGGGTACACTGTACCGGCTATGGTACGCCAGGTACTTGTTATATTAATAGTGGATTTTGTTGAGGGTTGGGATAGGGTCTGGAGCCACAATATCATTTGCTTGCTATATGAGGTCTGACCGGTATGGAGGTCACAGAATTGACATAGGGGTACACTGTACCGGCTATGGTACACAAGCACTCATTATATTAATAGTGGATTGTGTTGAGGGGTGTGGATAGGGACTGGAACCACAATATCATTAGCTTGCTATATGAGGTCTGACCGGTATGGAGGTCACAATATTGACAAAAGGGAACACTGTACCGGCTATGGTGCACCAGGTACTCGTTATATTAATAGTGGATTCTGTTGAGGGTTGGGGATAGGGTCTGGAGCCACAATATAATTAGCTTGCTATATGAAGTCTGACCAGTATGGAGGTCACAATATAGACATAGGGGTACACTGTACCGGGTATGGTACACCAGGTACTCGTTATATTAATAGTGGATTCTGTTGAGGGTTGTGGATAGGGTCTGGAGCCACAATATCATTAGCTTGATATATGAGGTCTGACCTGTATGGAGATTGCAATATCCACATAGGGGTACACTGTACCGGCTATGGTACACCAGGTACACGTTATGTTAATAGTGGATTGTGTTGAGGGTTGTGGATAGGGTCTGGAGCCACAATATTATTAGCTTGCCATATGAGGTCTGACCGGTATGGAGGTCACAATATTGACATAGGGGTACACTGTACCAGCTATGGTAAACCAGGCACTCGTTATATTAATACTGGATTGTGTTGAGGGTTGTGGATAGGGTCTGGAGCCACAATATCATTAGCTTGCTATATGAGGTCTGACCGGTATGGAGGTCACAATATTGACATAGGGGTACACTGTACCGGCTATGGTACACCAGGTACTCGTTATATTAATAGTGGATTGTGTTGAGGCTTGGGGATAGGGTCTAGAGCCACAATATAATTAGCTTGCCATATGAGGTCTGACCGGTATGGAGGTCACAATATTGACATAGGGGTACACTGTATAGGCTATGGTACACCAGGTACTCGTTATATTAATAGTGGATTGTGTTGAGGCTTGGGGATAGGGTTTGGAGCCACAATATTATTAGCTTGCTATTCGAGGTCTGACCTGTATGGAGGTCACAATATTGAAATAGGGGTACACTGTACCGGCTATGGTACACCAGGTACTCGTTATATTAATAGTGGGTTCTGTTGAGGGTTGGGGATAGGGTCTGGAGCCACAATATCGTTAGCTTGCTATATGAGGTCTGACCGTTATGGAGGTCACAATATTGACATAGGGGTACACTGTACCGGCTATGGTACACCAGGTACTCGTTATATTAATAGTGGATTGTGTTGAGGGTTGTGGATAGGGTCTGGAGCCACAATATCCTTAGCTTGCTATATGATGTCTGACCGGTATGTAGGTAACAATATTGACATAGGGGCACACTGTACCGGCTATGGTACACCAGGTACTCGTTATATTAATAGTGGGTTGTGTTGAGGGTTGTGGATAGGGTCTGGAGCCACAATATCATTAGCTTGCTATGTGAGGTCTGAACGGTATGGAGGTCACAATATTGACATAGGGGTACACTGTACCGGCTATGGTACACCAGGTACTCGTTATATTAATAGTGGATTGTGTTGAGGGTTGTGGATAGGGTCTGGAGCCACAATATCATTAGCTTGCTATATGAGGTCTGACCGGTATGGAGGTCACAATATTGACATAGGGGTACACTGTACCGGCTATGGTACACCAGGTACTCGTTATATTAATAGTGGATTGTGTTGAGGGTTGTGGATAGGTCCTGGAACCACAATATCATTAGCTTGCTATATGAAGTCTGACCGGTATGGAGGTCACAATATTGACATAGGGGTACACTGTACCGGCTATGGTACACCAGGTACTCATCATATTAATAGTGGATTGTGTTGAGGGTTGGGGATAGGGTCTGGAGCCACAATATCATTAGCTTGCTATATGAGGTCTGACCGGTATGGAGGTCACAATATTGACATAGGGGTACACTGTACCGGCTATGGTACACCAGGTACTAGTTATATTAATAGTGGATTGTGTTGAGGGTTGTGGATAGGGTCTGGAGCCACAATATCATTAGCTTGCTATATGAGGTCTGACCGGTATGGAGGTCACAATATTGACATAGGGGTACACTGTACCGGCTATGGTACACCAGGTACTCGATATATTAATAGTGGATTGTGTTGAGGGGGATAGGGTCTGGAGCCACAATATCATTAGCTTGCTATATGAGGTCTGACCGGTATGGAGGTCACAATATTGACATAGGGGTACACTGTACCGGCTATGGTACACCAGGTACTCGTTATATTAATAGTGGATTGTGTTGAGGGTTGTGGATAGGGTCTGGAACCACAATATCATTAGCTTGCTATATGAGGTCTGACCGGTATGGAGGTCACAATATTGATATAGGGGTACACTGTACCGGCTATGGTACACCAGGTACTCATCATATTAATAGTGGATTGTGTTGAGGGTTGTGGATAGGGTCTGGAGCCACAATATCATTAGCTTGCTATATGAGGTCTGACCGGTATGGAGGTCACAATATTGACATAGGGGTACACTGTACCGGCTATGGTACACCAGGTACTCGTTATATTAATAGTGGATTGTGTTGAGGGTTGTGGATAGGGTCTGGAGCCACAATATCATTAGCTTGCTATATGAAGTCTGACCGGTATGGAGGTCACAATATTGACATAGGGGTACACTGTACCGGCTATGGTACACCAGGTACTCGTTATATTAATAGTGGATTGTGTTGAGGGTTGTGGATAGGGTCTGGAGCCACAATATCATTAGCTTGCTATATGAGGTCTGACCGGTATGGAGGTCACAATATTGACATAGGGGTACACTGTACCGGCTATGGTACACCAGGTACTCATTATATTAATAGTGGATTGTGTTGAGGGTTGTGGATAGGGTCTGGAGCCACAATATCATTAGCTTGCTGTATGAGGTCTGACCGGTATGGAGGTCACAATATTGACATAGGGGTACACTGTACCAGCTATGGTACACCAGGTACTCATTATATTAATAGTGGATTGTGTTGAGGGTTGTGGATAGGGTCTGGAGCCACAATATCATTAGCTTGCTATATGAGGTCTGACCGGTATGGAGGTCACAATATTGACATAGGGGAACACTGTACCGGCTATGGTACACCAGGTACTCGTTATATTAATAGTGGATTCTGTTGAGGGTTGGGGATAGGGTCTGGAGCCACAATATCATTAGCTTGCTATATGAAGTCTGACCAGTATGGAGGTCACAATATAGACATAGGGGTACACTGTACCGGCTATGGTACACCAGGTACTCGTTATATTAATAGTGGATTGTGTTGAGGGTTGTGGATAGGGTCTGGAGCCACAATATCATTAGCTTGATATATGAGGTCTGACCGGTATGGAGGTCACAATATTGACATAGGGGTACACTGTACCGGCTATGGTACACCAGGTACACGTTATATTAATAGTGAATTGTGTTGAGGGTTGTGGATAGGGTCTGGAGCCACATTATTATTAGCTTGCTATATGAGGTCTGACCAGTATGGAGGTCACAATATTGACATAGGGGTACACTGTACCGGCTATGGTACACCAGGTACTCGTTATATTAATAGTGGATTGTGTTGAGGGTTGTGGATAGGGTCTGGAGCCACAATATCATTAGCTTGCTATATGAGGTTTGCCCGGTATGGAGGTCACAATATTGACATAGTGGTACACAGTACCGGCTATGGTACACCAGGCACTAGTTATATTAATAGTGGATTGTGTTGAGGGTTGTGGATTGGGTCTGGAGCCACAATATCATTAGCTGGCTATATGAGGTCTGACCGGTATGGAGGTCACAATATTGACATAGGGGTACACTGTACCGGCTATGGTACACCAGGTACTCGTTATATTAATAGTGGATTGTGTTGAGGCTTGGGGATTGGGTCTGGATCCACAATATCATTAGCTTGCCATATGAGGTCTGACCGGTATGGAGGTCACAATATTGACATAGGGGTACACTGTACCGGCTATGGTACACCAGGTACTCGTTATATTAATAGTTGATTGTGTTGAGGCTTGGGGATAGGGTTTGGAGCCACAATATTATTAGCTTGCTATTCGAGGTCTGACCTGTATGGAGGTCACAATATTGAAATAGGGGTACACTGTACCGGCTATGGTACACCAGGTACTCGTTATATTAATAGTGGGTTCTGTTGAGGGTTGGGGATAGGGTCTGGAGCCACAATATCGTTAGCTTGCTATATGAGGTCTGACCGTTATGGAGGTCACAATATTGACATAGGGGTACACTGTAGCGGCTATGGTACACCAGGTACTCGTTATATTAATAGTGCATTGTGTTGAGGGTTGTAGATAGGGTCTGGAGCCACAATATCCTTAGCTTGCTATATGATGTCTGACCGGTATGGAGGTAACAATATTGACATAGGGGCACACTGTACCGGCTATGGTACACCAGGTACTAGGTATATTAATAGTAGATTGTGTTGAGGGTTGTGGATAGTGAGCGGAGCCAAAATATCATTAGCTTGCTATGTGAGGTCTGAACGGTATGGAGGTCACAATATTGACATAGGGTACACTGTACCGGCTATGGTACACCAGGTACACGATATATTAATAGTGGATTGTGTTGAGGGTTGTGGATAGGGTCTGGAGCCACAATATCATTAGCTTGCTATATGAGTTCTGACCGGTATGGAGGTCACAATATTGACATAGGGGTGCACTGTACCGGCTATGGTACACCAGGCACTCGTTATATTAACAGTGGATTGTGTTGAGGGTTGTGGTTCGAGCCTGGAACCACAATATCATTAGCTTGCTATATGAAGTTTGACCGGTATGGAGGTCACAATATTGACATAGGGGTACATTGTACCGGCTATGGTACACCAGGTACTCATCATATTGATAGTGGATTGTGTTAAGGGATGGGGATAGGGTCTGGAGCCACAATATCATTAGCTTGCTATATGAGGTCTGACCGGTATGGAGGTCACAATATTGACATAGGGGTACACTGTACCGGCTATGGTACACCAGGACTCGTTATATTAGTAGAGGATTGTGTTGAGGGTTGGGGATAGGGTCTGGAGCCACAATATTATTGGCTTGGTATTCGAGGTCTGACCGGTATGGAGGTTACTATATTGAAATAGGGGTACACTGTACCGGCTATGGTACGCCAGGTACTTGTTATATTAATAGTGGATTTTGTTGAGGGTTGGGATAGGGTCTGGAGCCACAATATCATTTGCTTGCTATATGAGGTCTGACCGGTATGGAGGTCACAGAATTGACATAGGGGTACACTGTACCGGCTATGGTACACCAGCACTCATTATATTAATAGTGGATTGTGTTGAGGGGTGTGGATAGGGTCTGGAGCCACAATATCATTAGCTTGCTGTATGAGGTCTGACCGGTATGGAGGTCACAATATTGATATAGGGGTACACTGTACCAGCTATGGTACACCAGGTACTCATTTTATTAATAGTGGATTGTGTTGAGGGTTGTGGATAGGGACTGGAACCACAATATCATTAGCTTGCTATATGAGGTCTGACCGGTATGGAGGTCACAATATTGACAAAAGGGAACACTGTACCGGCTATGGTGCACCAGGTACTCGTTATATTAATAGTGGATTCTGTTGAGGGTTGGGGATAGGGTCTGGAGCCACAATATAATTAGCTTGCTATATGAAGTCTGACCAGTATGGAGGTCACAATATTGACATAGGGGTACACTGTACCGGGTATGGTACACCAGGTACTCGTTATATTAAGAGTGGATTCTGTTGAGGGTTGTGGATAGGGTCTGGAGCCACAATATCATTAGCTTGATATATGAGGTCTGACCTGTATGGAGATTGCAATATCCACATAGGGGTACACTGTACCGGCTATGGTACACCAGGTACACGTTATATTAATAGTGGATTGTGTTGAGGGTTGTGGATAGGGTCTGGAGCCACAATATTATTAGCTTGTTATATGAGGTCTGCCCAGTATGGAGGTCACAATATTGACATAGGGGTACACTGTACCAGCTATGGTACACGAGGTATACGTTATATTATTAGTGGATTGTGTTGAGGGTTGTGGATAGGGTCTGGAGCCACAATATCATTAGCTTGCTATAAGAGGTCTGACCGGTATGGAGGTCACAATATTGACATAGGGGTACACAGTACCGGCTATGGTACAGCAGGTACTTGTTATATTAATTGTGGATTGTATTGAGGGTTGTGGATTGGGTCTGGAGCCACAATATCATTAGCTTGCCATATGAGGTCTGACCGGTATGGAGGTCACAATATTGACATAGGGGTACACTGTACCAGCTATGGTACACCAGGTACTCGTTATATTAATAGTGGATTGTGTTGAGGGTTGTGGATAGGGTCTGGAGCCACAATATCATTAGCTTGCTATATGAGGTCTGACCGGTATGGAGGTCACAATATTGACATAGGGGTACACTGTACCGGCTATGGTACACCAGGTACTCGTTATATTATTAGTGGATTGTGTTGAGGCTTGGGGATTGGGTCTGGATCCACAATATCATTAGCTTGCCATATGAGGTCTGACCGGTATGGAGGTCACAATATTGACATAGGGGTACACTGTACCGGCTATGGTACACCAGGTACTCGTTTTATTAATAGTGGCTTGTGTTGAGGGTTGTGGATAGGGTCTGGAGCCACAATATAATTTGCTTGCTATATGAGGCTGCCGGGTATGGAGGTCACAATATTGACATAGAGGTACACTGTACCGGCTATGGTACACCAGGTACACGTTATATTAATAATGGATTCTGTTGAGGGTTGTGGATAGGGTTTGGAGCCACAATATCATTAGCTTCATATATGAGGTCTGACCTGTATGGAGATTGCAATATTGACATAGGGGTACATTGTACCGGCTATGGTACACCAGGTACACGTTATTTTAATAGTGGATTGTGTTGAGGGTTGTGGATAGGGTCTGGAGCCACAATATCATTAGCTTGCTATATGAGGTCTGACCGGTATGGAGGTCACAATATTGACATAGGGGTACACTGTACCGGCTATGGTACACCAGGTACTCGTTATATTAATAGTGGATTGTACTGAGGGTTGTGGATAGGGTCTAGAGCCACAATATCATTAGCTTGCCATATGAGGTCTGACCGGTATGGAGGTCACAATATTGACATAGGGGTACACTGTACCGGCTATGGTACACCAGGTAATTGTTATATAAATAGTGGATTGTGTTGAGGGTTGTGGATAGGATCTGGAGCCACAATATCTTTAGCTTGCTATATGAGGTCTGACCGGTATGGAGGTCACAATATTGACATAGGGGTACACTGTACCGGCTATGGTTCATCAGGAACTCATTATATTAAAAGTGGATTGTGTTGAGGGTTGTGGATAGGGTCTGGAACCACAATATAATTGGCTTGCTACATGAGGTATGGCCGGTATGTATGTCACAATATTGCCATAGGGGTACACCGTACCGGCTATGGTACACCAGGTACTCGTTATTTTGATAGTGGATTGTGTTGAGGGTTGGGGATAGGGTCTGGAGCCACAATATCATTAGCTTGCTATATGAGGTCTGACCGGTATGGAGGTCACAGTATTGACATAGGGGTACACTGTACCGGCCATGGTACACCAGTTACTCGTTATATTAATAGTGGATTGTGTTGAAGCTTGGGGATAGGGTCTGGAGCCACAATACCATTAGCTTGCTATATGAGGTCTGACCGGTATGGAGGTCACAATATTGACATAGGTGTACACTGTACCGTCTATGGTACACCAGGTACTCGTTATATTAATAGTGGATTGTGTTGAAGGTTGTGGATAGGGACTGGAGCCACAATATTTTTAGCTTGCTATATGAGGCCTGACCGGTATGGAGGTCATAATATTGACATAAGGGTACACTGTACCGGCTATGGTACACCAGGTACACGTTATATTAATAGTGGATTGTGTTGAGGGTTGTGGATAGGGTCTGGAGCCACAATATCATTAGCATGCTATATGAGGTCTGACCGGTATGGAGGTCACAATATTGACATAGGGGTACACTGTACCGGCTATGGTACACCAGGTACTAGGTATATTAATAGTAGATTGTGTTGAGGGTTGTGGATAGTGAGTGGAGCCAAAATATCATTAGCTTGCTATGTGAGGTCTGAACGGTATGGAGGTCACAATATTGACATAGGGTACACTGTACCGGCTATGGTACACCAGGTACACGATATATTAATAGTGGATTGTGTTGAGGGTTGTGGATAGGGTCTGGAGCCACAATATCATTAGCTTGCTATATGAGTTCTGACCGGTATGGAGGTCACAATATTAACATAGGGGTGCACTGTACCGGCTATAGTACATCAGGCACTTGTCATATTAATAGTGGATTGTGTTGAGGGTTGTGGTTAGAGCCTGGATCCACAATATCATTAGCTTTCTATATGAGGTTTGACCGGTATGGAGGTCACAATATTGACATAGGGGTACACTGTACCGACTATGGTACACCAGGTACTCATCATATTGATAGTGGATTGTGTTAAGGGTTGGGGATAGGGTCTGGAGCCACAATATCATTAGCTTGCTATATGAGGTCTGACCGGTATGGAGGTCACAATATTGACATAGGGGTACACTGTACCGGCTATGGTACACCAGGTAGTCGTTATATTAGTAGAGGATTGTGTTGAGGGTTGGGGATAGGGTCTGGAGCCACAATATTATTGGCTTGGTATTCGAAGAGGGAAGAGTCAGTGAAAGATGAAAATGGAGAATTACTAGTGGAACCAGATGAAGTGAGGAAAAGATATGCCGAGTATTTTGAATCTTTGTTAAATACAAGAGATGGAAGAGAAGCAGTGATTGAAGCAGAGGTGGATGGAGGTAGGTTACCCAGGCCACCCAGGTGGCAGGGAATGAATGAAAGGATTGAGGAAAATGAGGTGAAAGAAGCAGTGAAACAAATGAGAGCGGGAAAAGCTGAAGGTTTGGATGGTATTGCTGTGGAGTTTATAAAGAAGGGTGGAGATGTGATAATAGATTGGTTGGTGAGACTTTTCAATGTGTGCTTTGTTGTGTCAATGGTACCAATAGACTGGAAGAGTGCATGTATTGTGCCGTTGTACAAGGGGAAGGGAGATCGGCAGGAGTGTTCAAGTTATAGAGGTATTAGTTTATTGTCAGTGGTTGGAAAGCTGTATGGCAGGGTGTTGATAGAGAGGATAATAAAGTGTACGGAAGTTGCAATAGGAGAAGAACAGTGCGGTTTTAGGATATATACACCAGGTATATTTTTCGGTAGACAAATGTTCCGGCAAGCCAGTTCTTACAACGTTACAGGAGGGAATGTTAAGGAGGGGTTGAGAAGGAGGACATTGGAAAAGAAGGGGAAGGAAGGAGGGAAGAAGTTAGACAGGAAGTTAGTGAGTGGGAAAGTTGGAGAGGAATGAAGGGTTTCCCTAAGACCTCACACCTCCTTGCCCTTTGGCCAAGCAGCTGACGCTTTACTGACTATGTCACAGTTCGTGACATATAGGGTAGAGGGAGGTGGAGAGGGAGGGGGAAAGTTGGAGAGAGAGGGGTGGGTTGCCTCTCTCATTTAATTTAACTTGGGGTTTGTTACCCAGTCCCACCTGGTGATCACTCCAGGTTAGCAAGGGACACCAGTCATCACCCAGATAAGTACAACAACTGGATTTGTTAATCACCGGATGATTAGTCCGGATCAGAATTCGGTAATAACCTAACCAGTTAACATGTCTAATTGTTGTAGACGGTCCGTCTAGCTCCCTCAACGTGGAGGGAGTAGAGGCTCGAACTACAGACCTAGCGGTGAGAGATGGTAGTTCTACTCAACACGCTAGCGTTAACTGGCTGATATTATAAACGTTAATGGGTCTATTTAAGCATACTTTGTTGTTATTATGATTACTTATCTGTTTATTTATTGCCAGACGGACTGATCCCCGAGGGGGTGGCCGCTAATGAATCTCATCCACGTATCTCTGTCAGTTGGCGTAAATTATTATAATAATAATAATTATTATTAACTATTATATTATGGATTATCTGTTTTAGTATAATTGTTCTTAGGTACTCTTGTTGTTTATAGTTATATATGTGTATATGTTGTGTTTGATATTACGGTTTAATAATGTATTCATCAATATATAAATTATATTGTAAAACTTGCAAAACATACAAACCAAAACTAAGACAAAGACAATATAAAAGGCAAAATAACTAATCAAAATAGCTAGGTGGAAAAAACGCTTAAGCAAAATATAATTATGAAATAATAGAACACAATCCACCACATAGGGTATACATCACTACATGAACAAGTAATAATAGAACACAATCCACCACATAGGGTGTACATCACTACATGAACAAGTAATAATAGAACACAATCCACCACATAGGGTGTACATCACTACATGAACAAGTAATAATAGAACACAATCCACCACATAGGGAGTACATCACTACATGAACAAGTAATAGTAGAACACAATCCACCACATAGGGTATACATCACTACATGAACAAGTAATAATAGAACACAATCCACCACATAGGGTGTACATCACTACATGAACAAGTAATAATAGAACACAATCCACCACATAGGGAGTACATCACTACATGAACAAGTAATAATAGAACACAATCCACCACATAGGGTACATCACTACATGAACAAGTAATAATAGAACACAATCCACCACATAGGGTGTACATCACTACATGAACAAGTAATAATAGAACACAATCCACCACATAGGGAGTACATCACTACATGAACAAGTAATAATAGAACACAATCCACCACATAGGGTATACATCACTACATGAACAAGTAATAATAGAACACAATCCACCACATAGGGTGTACATCACTACATGAACAAGTAATAATAGAACACAATCCACCACATAGGGTGTACATCACTACATGAACAAGTAATAATAGAACACAATCCACCACATAGGGTGTACATCACTACCTGAACAAGTAATAATAGAACACAATCCACCACATAGGGTGTACATCACTACATGAACAAGTAATAATAGAACACAATCCACCACATAGGGTGTACATCACTACATGAGCAAGTAATAATAGAACACAATCCACCACATAGGGTGTACATCACTACATGAACAAGTAATAATAGAACACAATCCACCACATAGGGTGTACATCACTACATGAACAAGTAATAATAGAACACAATCCACCACATAGGGTGTACATCACTACATGAACAAGTAATAATAGAACACAATCCACCACATAGGGTGTACATCACTACATGAACAAGTAATAATAGAACACAATCCACCACATAGGGTGTACATCACTACATGAACAAGTAATAATAGAACACAATCCACCACATAGGGAGTACATCACTACATGAACAAGTAATAATAGAACACAATCCACCACATAGGGTGTACATCACTACATGAACAAGTAATAATAGAACACAATCCACCACATAGGGTGTACATCACTACATGAACAAGTAATAATAGAACACAATCCACCACATAGGGTGTACATCACTACATGAACAAGTAATAATAGAACACAATCCACCACATAGGGAGTACATCACTACATGAACAAGTTAATATGTTTCCCAAACAAACTACTCGCACAAATAACAACGCACCTTTTCAGTATTATATTAAAATGATATATTACTAGTAAACGTAACAGGTTGCAGCAATAAATATCTGGATAACAATATATTATAATAACATATAACGCAGGAAATACCTTTATATCGTAAATATTTCTGTTCCATGTCCTATATATTTGCAAGGAATTCTATTTTTTTTTACACCAACCAACTTCACATCTAAACTCAATTAATGAAATCAACAAATACATGTGGCACTCCGAGGACTCGAACCCAAGATACTAACATCGAAATTCCGCGCACTATGCATTACGCTATCAATACAAAAAATATGTCCATGTTATTAATAATATATCTTCCCAAGAGCATCAATTACCGCTCATGACTTAACAATCCCTCCTTCACATTGCAGTTTTGCTTATCTGCTTGACCTGGGTTCGATCCCAGCCCAGGCGGACATTTAGTGTGTGTTGTAGTACGTCATAGCATGTTCATATGCTTGTACATAGTCGAGGGACACCTCGACTATGTATACAGACTAGTAACACACATAACAAAGCCACTCCAACAGCTTCCTCTCTCTCCAACACCCCTTCTCCCCTCTCTACACTCTTCAGAAAAATAGGAAAAGTAGAATGTAGATACGAGGTGCCGTTGTAAAGGCTTATCCCTCAATACCTTCACCTGATCTGATATTATCAAAATTAATGTATACCCCGATCCTCATCTCTCTGAAACTCCCTTCCTCAGAGTACATTCTCTCCATCTTTCAATCCACAACAGCTTAACCCCTTCTGTACCGGCAACGTCTTATACATTTTATTCTGGCTTCTATTAGACGATTGTATTCAGTTTAAAAAGGTCATCCCGCAAATAACAGGCTTCAAACTATGTTACACAACACTTTCCACTAGCACAGATCCTTCTTAACCCCTTCAGCCCCATGACTCCTTGCTACCTTTGATTATGGCTAAAATTAGATGATGTTAAGCAGTTTAAGAAGGACCTGTGTTACTAGGAGGGTTATATTGAGATCGTATATACCCATTTGAGTCGGATAGGTAGATTACAAACTAAAGAAAATCGTCTAATTGTAACCAAAATATGATGAACATTACGTAATGGTTGTGAAGGGGTTAAGCCGCACAGAATCGTCTCAATAAAGCTAGAATAAAAATTAGTAGTACGTCGCCGGTACAGAAGGGGTTAAATCCAATTATATAGAGTTTTCTTGAAGGAAAAACACCATGTTTATGTAAACTATAGATCTGGCTTCCAGGGATTGAATAACAATAATAATATTAATATAAATAATAATAATGACAATAATAATAATTATAATAAAAATAATAATAATAACAATAATTTTTAACAACAACAATAATAATAATAATAATAATAATAATAATAATAATACGGATTAAAGATACGGTGAAATGAACCTTATAGAGCTGGTGGTTCGAACTCGGGACTCGGAGTTGAGAGTTCACACCGCTCCAGACAGGACACTCGCGCATCTTATGATCAACAATGCAAACTTTGACCACATGATTCTTTTGTCTCAGGTCATCGCTGTTGTTCACTTGGATGGTATTTTGTCCACCAGAATGGTATTGTTATATATTTTATATTTTTTAAATCTGTTACGCTCATATTTACGTTTGAGTTTCTGTATATGTTTCTTAGTTTAAGATGAGCTTACCATTTTCATACTTTCTTGTTTAGCCCCACTAGTTTTCAGGTTTCAAGACGTTTAGTCCATTAGTTTGGCGATTTTAAGACCTTTCGCAACATTTCTTTGTCAATATTAAGACTTTTCTTTTCATTTAGGTGTTGATTTTTCCTTGACGAGCGATAGCTAGCCTGTAACCAAGAAGAGAACAGCCTTCGGCCGGGAAATTTTCCTACCGAAAAATGTACAGGTATAGAAGAGGGATATTAAGAATGTTTTTTTTTTTTTAAGTTTGATGGAGACCTTCGGAGGAAACTAAAGAAACAATAAAGATATAAAACAATCGAAAAACAATAATAATAATAATAATAATAAACAAAATATTTATAATTGTATATATCATGCCAAGATATAACCCTTCCCCTCGTATATCTCCCATCAGACACGGAGGTATCGATGTGAAAGGAATTTTATATAAGGGTTTAAATGACAGAGCTGGATATTAACATAATAATTGACACGAAAGAGTCAGTGTGAAAAGAGTGTTATTTATTATGTTCTCTCCACTAACCAACTTCACATCTAAACTCGATTAATGAAATCAACAAATACATGTGGCACTCCGAGGACTCGAACCCAGGATAATCACATCGAAATTTCGCGCACTATGCATTACGCTATCAAGACAGTGATTGACACGACACTGATAAGGACATTAACCCCGTCTGTATACCGGCGCCGTCCTTTTAACTTTATTCTGGCTCATATTAGACGATTTTATTCAGTTAGGCCTCCAGCAATTGATAGGCTTCGAACTATCTCACTGAACCCTTTCTACTACCACAGATCCTTCTTAAACTGCACAAAATCGTCTAAGTATAGCCAGAATAAAATCAATAAGACGTCGCCGGTACAGGAGGGGTTAACCCTATATCATTATGCAGTTTCGAATCCTGCATATTAATCTGAGCATGTACTGTACGTATATTCCAACTGTGCTATGGTAGCCTAATGTATAGACGAATGGAAGGAGTAATTAATGGGGCACTTAAGGGGAGACTGACCGTTTGTTTGGTCTATTAATTAATTTATTCATATACATTTTTTTTTTTTCCTCCCTAGACCTCCATCAAGCTTAGAAAAACACCCCCTAGACCCCCCTTCAAGATAAATTTGTACATTTTTCGGTAGAAACATTTCCCGGCCTTGGTTCCTCTTAAAATTGCAGGCTTGCTATCGCTCCCCAGGAAATAAGCGACACCTAAATGGCACAAAAGGTCTTAAAATTGACAACGAAATAGGGCGAAAGGTGATAAAATCGCCAAACTAATGGGCCGAACGTCTTATAATCTCAAAACTAGTGGGGCTTAACATTAGGGAGAAGGGAGTCCAGAAAAACGGTCTGCCTCCCATTAACCCTCGGAAAAGCCTCGCTATAAATTATTGCTCCTGAACCAGAATGAGTGTAATATATGCAAATGTTATACTTTGATGTTAAGTTAATAAGGTTATGATATATTCTATTCACCTAGATATTTATACTGGGGTAGATCATTTATTTTACCCTCACTGTACCGGCGACGTCTTTTCTATTCGATTTCAGCGACACTTAGACGATTTTATGAAGCGTAAGAAGGGTATACGGTTGCTAAAAGTATTAATTGAGATAGTCTGTAGCGTTTTAATTGATAGACGTCCTTCGTAAGCTGAATAAAATCGTCTAATAATAGCCAACATAGAGAGAAAAGGACGTCGACGGTACAGAAGGGGTTAATGCCTTCGTTCACATGGTCTAGTTTTCAATATAATCTGTTTAACCTTAGAATATTTTCCTCAGCTGAGGAAGGACCTCCAGGACTCAAAGTGCTATGAAATATCCCAATTACCCCTCTAGCTCAGACAAGTCCCAGTTAACCCCTTCAACACCATGACGTAATTTTCATCATATTCTGGTTACCTTTAGACGTTTTTCTTTAGTTCACAAGCTACCTATGCGACTGAAATGGGTATATACGATCCATAGACCCCTTTACATATGTAGAGGAGTCTATGATACGATCTCCATAAACCCTCTTATTAACAGGGGTCCTTCTTAAGCTGCATAAAATCATCACATTTTAGCCAGAATCATAATGTAAAAAGGTGTCATGGTACTGAAGGGGTTAAACAAATCATCTGGAGGCAGCCGAAATAAATCACATTATTTTGTGTTCATCTGATTGACGCCCAACAGTGACGTCCTTTTATATTCAGGTCAATATTAAGACATTTTATTCAGCTTAGGAGAGGCCTGTGGGCGTTGAAGGGTGAATTTTAATCATGTGATTCGCTCTTTGACTCCTGCGGTCCTTCCTAAGATGAATAAAATCGTCTAATGATGGCCAGGTGAAAGTATGGACATCTGAAGTTGATTTTTTGTTTAGTATTTGCATAATGAGTACAGTCAAATATTTGTGATGGTGGTGTGTTTTTCGGTATTCCTTTCTCCCTCATGTTTAGTCTCATTAGTTTTGAGATTTTAAGACGTTCACCCCATTAGGTTTGTGATTTTAAGACCTTTCGCCCCATTTATTTGTCAATTATAAATCATTTAGTGCGCTGAGTTTTTGCTGATGAACGAAAGCTAGCCTGCAATTTAGGAAAAACCGACCTTCGACAGGACACGTTTCTTTCGAAAAATGTACAAATTTATTTCGAAGAGGGATCTTGGGGAAATATATTTTAAACTTGATGGACGTCTATAGTCGGTTTTATTTCAGCTGATAATAAATTGAACACCTTATCAACTGATTTCTCGATAGTTAAGGCAAAAATATATAACTATTATGTCTCTGTATCTTATTAATGCCAAGTGTTATTAATTAACACCAGATTTCACTACAAAATCTTCAAAAATAACGAAGACATTTTGATGGGAAATTTGTAATCTACCATCAGCTGGGAAAAAAAAATATTCAGAAGAAAGGGCTGAAGACTACTGGCTCTGGGAGGATGGGATGACTCAAGGGGCTCCAAAAAATACTCTGATCTTGTGGCATCATCTTCTAAGAGAAAAAACTTTACCAATCATACTCTCCAATTTCTCAAGGACTATAAATTTGATGGGCTGGACCTCGACTGGGAATATCCAGGATACGATGATGAAGGTCGTGTTGAAGACAAAGTCAACTTTGGAATTTTCGTTAAGGAGCTGAAGGCAGCCTTCACGCCCAATGGTTTATTGTTGACAGCGGCTGTTGGGGCAACAAAGGAACGCGCAGACAAAGGGTATGATATTCCCACTCTGGCTGCTAATCTTGACTTTATCAATCTCATGACTTATGATTTCCATGGATATCAGGATAAGAAAGCCGACCACCATTCTCCTCTCTACAAGCGGTACTTTGACAAGACAAACTTTAACGCTGCGTTTACTGTGTCCCACTGGAGAAAATGTGGTGTCCCGGCCAGCAAGCATGTGTTGGGGGTTCCTTTATACGGGGTGTCCTTCACACTATGCACCTCCAAGAAAACACCTCCAGCACCAGCCATGCGTCCGGGCACTGCGGGCAACTTCACCAAAAGGAAGGGGATCATCAGCTACTTCGAGATATGCTCCAGACTCTGTCAGGGGTGGACACAAATCAAGGTGAGATCTGTCTCATATAGTGATGGTATATTTCGAATATAGGCTAATGTTTTGAAGAAAATACCTAACCTGTGTCCTGTCAGTTGAAAAGAGTGTTTATGTTCTTTTGCTATAATATTGTTTAAGCTAATCAAAACCATTATACTAGAAGGTTTGAATAACATAATTTTGTTTTATTGATCTATTGTACAAAGGATTAGAACAGCTATGATACATAATAATTACATATAAAGGAGTAAGTGTGTGGAATAACTTAGCAGATACAATGTGTTATCAATGCTCATTAACTATTTTCAAATGTTGACTAAAACAATATAGTTTATATATACATGGTATAATTATATTTGTTATGTATTATGTACAGAATATATATCTATAGTCTCTCTCTCTCTATATATATATATATATATATATATATATATATATATATATATATATATATATATATATATATATATATATATGCTATATACTGTAGAGTATATGCAGTAAAACAGTATACTGTATATTTTCCTTATATTCATACTAAGTCACACTAACCTGTTGCACTGCCAATTATTGCAAATGTGGAATGATAGGAGGGCAAATATACCCATAGGTGTCCGACCTCAGTGTCAGGGACAAAACTTATGTTTATATATCAATGGAATATAACGTAATGTATTTGTAAGTAATATTTATGTAAAAAAAAAAAAAAAAAAAACGCTTTTGAATTAATATGCATTGAGGTTGGCCCTTATGATACTGTGATTGGTTGTGATTAGATGTATACTGGTGTTACTGATGTACATGGTTCACTACACCTACAGTGGGTCAATGTAGTACATGTATACAGGTGTGACTGATGCAGTACATATATACATACAGGTGTGACTGATACAGTACATGTATACAGGTGTGACTGATGCAGTACATGTATACAGGTGTGACTGATGCAGTACATGTATACAGGTGTGACTGATGCAGTACATGTATACAGGTGTGACTGATGCAGTACATGTATACAGGTGTGACTGATGCGGTACATGTATACAGGTGTGACTGATGCAGTACATGTATACAGGTGTGACTGATGCGGTACATGTATACAGGTGTGACTGATGCGGTACATGTATACAGGTGTGACTGATGCAGTACATGTATACAGGTGTGACTGATACAGTACATGTATACAGGTGTGACTGATGCAGTACATGTATACAGGTGTGACTGATGCAGTACATGTATACAGGTGTGACTGATGCAATACATGTATACAGGTGTGACTGATAAAGTACATGTATACAGGTGTGACTGATGCAGTACATGTATACAGGTGTGACTGATGCAGTACATGTATATAGGTGTGACTGATGCAGTACATGTATACAGGTGTGACTGATGTGGTACATGTATACAGGTGTGACTGATGCAGTACATGTATACAGGTGTGACTGATTCAGTACATGTATACAGGTGTGACTGATGCAGTACATGTATACAGGTGTGACTGATGCAGTACATGTATACAGGTGTGACTGATGCAGTACATGTATACAGGTGTGACTGATGTGGTACATGTATACAGGTGTGACTGATGCAGTACATGTATACAGGTGTGACTGATGCAGTACATGTATACAGGTGTGACTGATAAAGTACATGTATACAGGTGTGTGATGCAGTACATGTATACAGGTGTGACTGATGCAGTACATGTATACAGGTGTGACTGATACAGTACATGTATACAGGTGTGACTGATGCAGTACATGTATACAGGTGTGACTGATGCAGTACATGTATACAGGTGTGACTGATGCAGTACATGTATACAGGTGTGACTGATGCGGTACATGTATACAGGGGACTGATGTAGTACATGTATACAGGTGTGACTGATGCAGTACATGTATACAGGTGTGAATGATGCAGTACATGTATACAGGTGTGACTGATGCAGTACATGTATGCAGGTATGACTGATACAGTACATGTATACAGGTGTGACTGATACAGTACATGTATACAGGTGTGACTGATGTGGTACATGTATACAGGTGTGACTGATGCAGTACATGTATACAGGTGTGACTGATACAGTACATGTATGCAGGTGTGACTGATGCAGTACATGTATACAGGTGTGACTGATGCAGTACATGTATGTAGGTGTGACTGATACAGTACATGTATACAGGTGTGACTGATGCAGTACATGTACAGTATACAGGTGTGACTGATACAGTACATGTATACAGGTGTGACTGGTGCGGTACATGTATACAGGTGTGACTGATAAAGTACATGTATACAGGTGTGACTGATGCATTACATGTATGCAGGTGTGACCGTGTGACTGATACAGTACATGTATACAGGTGTGACTGATGCAGTACATGTACAGTATACAGGTGTGACTGATGCAGTACATGTACAGTATACAGGTGTGACTGGTGCGGTACATGTATACAGGTGTGACTGATACAGTACATGTATACAGGTGTGACTGATTCAGTACATGTACAGTATACAGGTGTGACTGATGCAGTACATGTATACAGGTGTGACTGGTGCGGTACATGTATACAGGTGTGACAGATGCAGTACATGTATACAGGTGTGACTGATGCAGTACATGTATACAGGTGTGACTGATGCAGTACAT
Source organism: Paralithodes platypus (assembly GCA_032716605.1). Taxonomy (NCBI): domain Eukaryota; kingdom Metazoa; phylum Arthropoda; class Malacostraca; order Decapoda; family Lithodidae; genus Paralithodes; species Paralithodes platypus. Next base: position 4,332,875 of record CM064575.1, read on the forward strand.
GTATACAGGTGTGACTGATGCAGTACATGTATACAGGTGTGACTGATGCAGTACATGTATACAGGTGTGACTGATGCAGTACATGTATACAGGTGTGACTGGTGCAGCACATGTATACAGGTGTGACTGATGCGGTGCATGTATACAGGTGTGACTGATGTGGTACACAGAATACAGGTGTGACTGATGCGGTACATGTATACAGGTGTGACTGATGCAGTGCATGTATACAGGTGTGGGTGTAGTGAAGTGACCTCGAAACGGCACCATACTATTTTTGCCGAGTTTACAATTACTTTAAATTTCTAAAATTGTTGTTTCTGTTCGGTCTCTGTCTCGTGTCGGCCACCCCCAGCAATGGTGTATGTGCCTGAGTATATACATACATACATACATACATACATACATACATACATACATACTATTTACAATTTAACCAACACACCTAAACTTTGGTAGATGCAGAAATCGCCCCCCAAAATGTTATTATGAAGCTACCACCAGGCCAGCCCAAGGCCCGAACCCGAGTCCTCATGCTTACGAGGCGAACACTCTCACCACTAGACCAAGAGAAGTACTCTAGTTGGTCTGATAGCTCAAGCGATTTTCTACATCCAGTTATGTTTAAGCACTTGCCACAATTGCTGGTATTACATCACTTTATCGTCCAGGTAGGGAAGACTCAGAAAGAGCATAAGTAAGCGAGGCACAAGTCTGAGCGTGTCAACTACAACAAGGCTCCGAGACAACGATCATCAGAGAAATCCCATATTTCCATCATTTGCTGGGCCACACACCACGTCAAAGAGGCAGTGAAGTAACCACCCCCTCTGCTACCATGCCCCCCCCCCCCCCCCTCCCCAACGAACCGGGGTGACTGGGACATTAACTCTGAGAATTTCTGAGAGCTCTAGCCTTAGCAACTGTTGAAGCCAACCAGTTAAGGGAAGCCAATACACCATGGGGATTTACTTAGCCTATGATATGTACAGCACCCTAATTAAGCCTCTCAGATATCCCACCGCTGCCACCAGTGAAGTGACCTCGAACAAAAAAACAACAAAATATTTTTGCCGAGTTTACAATTGCTTTACATCACTATTTACAATTTAACCAACACACCTAAACTCTATTAGATTCAGAAATCCCCCCCCCCCCGAAATATTTTTGTGAGGCTATCACCAGGACGGCCCAGAGCTCGAACCCAGATCTCCACGCATACGAGGCGAACACTCTCCCCACTAGACCAAGAGAAGTACTCCAAATGTGCTGATAGCTCAAGCAATTTTCTACATCCAGTTCTGTTTAAGCACTTGCCACAACTGTTGGCATTACAGTAGCACATGTATACAGATGTAACTGGTGCAGTACAGTATATATTTTAAGGTGTTACTGGTGTACTTGACAGGACCCCAAAGGTAAGATGGGCCCCTACGCCTACAGTAAGGACCAGTGGGTGGGCTATGACGACGTGGACATGGTGAGGAAGAAGGCAAAGTTTGCGAGGAAGAAAGGGCTGGCTGGGGCCATGGTCTGGTCCATAGACCAGGATGACTTCAACAACAAAACCTGTGGAAACGGAAGGTTAGTGAGAAGTTTTGTAAGTGACTCTACCTTGATGACCTTGTGAGAGTATGTGGGGCTGGAAGGTCATAAACCGTATATTATGATGTATAATTTTGTTCTTTTAACCCGTGGAGCCCCGGCTAGTTTTGTAATGTTTGCGCACCAGAACCCGGCCGGTTTTCAAAAAATTGTTTTATTCCAGAAACAATAGCGAATGGGTTAGGAATGAAGGAAAAACCACGAAAAACCGCTCAAAAAGCTTAAAAAATGGTCCTACAGAGCCCCCGAAAACGGATTTTACAAGAGTAAAAAATTGAAGGCAATTATCCCAAAAAAACAGGTTATTGCGCGCTCGCGCGCACGCACGTGGACTTTGAGAGTTTTCAACCATCGGCACGGTTGCGTGGGATACGTACACAGTTCCCATACAAATCTGAGCCCTCTTGAGTGGCTATACCTGAGGTTACGGTCGGCGCAATTAGGGTGACGCGTCAGGCGCGTCTCTGGGGCTGTGCGTTACATACATCGCCGACGCGTCAGACGCGTCGCTGGGGCTGTACGGGTTAATGAACATACTACCTTGTATTGAAGCTAAACAAAAGTTGGCATGAGTAGAATGTGGCAATTCCTTAATTAGAAAACGAGATGATGGGACAGTAGCGATGTAGGGATGAGAAGTTGAGCCCTGCACCGAGCCAAACTGAAGAACAGCCAGATGCCACCGTTATAAAGGGAAAAAGGGAAATCCGAGTGGGTCCAGTCGGTTGTGAAACTCGTCATCTGACTCATCATCTGGAGTAAGACCTCCAGATGTTCAGTAATCGAATTTAAAGGCTATAGAATGGGGATCTTTGGAGGGGTCAAGGGACTGGAGTGTTCGCAGAGAGGATCCAGTCCTGACGTTATTCTTGACTTACAGTGGGCCGGCTTAATAATCCAATAGGGTTGATAGCCTCTGAAGTCCTATTTAAAAAAAAAACATCTTTGGAAGGAAAGTTGGAAAAATAACACATACACGCACACACACACACACATATATAGATAGATAGATAGATTGACATATTATTGCCGTATATATGAGTATTGTATATGTGTTTTGATATACATGCAAAAGTTTGTATTTAAGTTAGTATAATGCCTTCCCATACCTTTCCAGATATCCCCTAATGAAGGTTCTGAAATCTGAGCTGCTTTAACTCTACCGTGTCCACCACAGCATCTTCAACTGCCTAACATGGTGTGCTTACCGGTGGTCCTCATTGAATTGTTACTGAGGAGAGTTAAGGCGGTGTCACACGAGCGATATTTCCGTCAATTTTTACGGGCAATTGTTGTCTGGCAGCTTTAAAATACAAGTTCCATAAGAATTAAACTACCTAACATAATATAGCTTCGATCTAGTTTCCGATTACAATGCAAAAATATCCCTAAATATCACCAAAAAAAACTTGCTCATGAAAAATTGACGGAAAAAGCGCTCGTGTGACACTGGCTTTACACCACGTCCTTCGAAGAATTCTACTCAACCATGCTACCATTATCCAGTTTACATTCTACCATTATCCAGTTTATCTCCTGTTTCCTGAGTTCCTGTTCAAGTTATCTCTGATTAATTGCATGGTAATTTTTTTGTTTACGTTTTACGCATGTCTAGCGAGAGAAATTCAATTTGCTAAGTATGATTCATAAAGTCTTTGATACGGCCCGGCTGGAGTGTGTGGCCAGGAGTGTAAGGGGGCCACTTTGTATCGATAATACACTCTAACTTTCTAACTCTAACTCTCTCAGGCTCGCTATCAGTCGCCAGGAAAACATCAATACCTAATTGGCACAAAAGATCTTAAAATCGCCGAACTGAGCATGAGGGAGAAGGGAGTCCGAAAATAACAAATCTCCCTTTAAATTCCTGTGGGTGTCAAATTCCAACAAACTGCCCCAGATATGTAAACTTTACTGTATATTTGGGTGACGTAATAAGCCATACCAAATACTGCTATCCTGTCAGACATTGGAGGCCAGCATCGCTTTGGTGTTATAATAATAATAATAATAATAATAATAATAATAATAATAATAATAATAATAATAATCTATCTATCTATCTATCTATTTACTCAGGCCCAATCCCCACTTTTCCTATTTTTATTTTATTTTATTTTATTATTATTTTTTATAATAATAATAATAATAATAATAATAATAATGTTGAGCGGTACTTGAAAAGTAGACAGAATGTATAAGAAACACCATCTGAGGAAGAGCACTTAATTGACAACGTTTCGCAGATTACTGTTAAGAACAGGGTGTTCCTTAGAAAGTAAAGCCGAACCTGTTAAATTAATACAGTTATATTGCATTCCATTGTTTCCTATCCCCTGTGTCGTATTTTAGTAGTAGACATAAATTTCAGTGTTCACTCTGTATTATGAATGGAGAGTATTTCAGTGTTCACTCTGTATTATGAATGGAGAGTATTTCAGTGTTCACTCTGTATTATGAATGGAGAGTATTTTTATTTTTGGTTGTATTTTGTGTATGTGTGTGTGTGTATGCGTGTGTGTGTGTGTGTGTGTGTGTGCAACTGCTATATATAATCGATGGCAGAAACAGTAAAGTTGGTCTGCTATAAAAAACATTGATTATGACTGGACAAGCAAGATTCGGTTTATGGCAATTTACCGCAAGCTGAAAATTATAAACAAGTGTATTTTAGGGCTTATTTAAGGGGGGGGGGTCACCTGCTTTTTGTTCACTGTCTCTCCTTTTTCTCTTTCTCTGGCTTGTATCCATTCGGCCTCATTCAGCCACCTGTTTGAAGACGTTTATCCCCATTCTGGTGTCGATTTCTTCCTGGCCAGCGATAGCGAGCCAGCATTGTATGGAGAAATCCGGCTTCGTCGGAGATTTTTTTTAAATTTAGCTTGCTGTAAAAACAATATATACTGTACAGTATACAGTATATGCTGGCTTGCTACCGCTCGCCAGGAAAATATTGACACCTGGATGTGGGTAAACGTCTTAAAACAGTAGGCTGAATGGGGACGAATGGATACAAGCCAGAGAAAGAGAGAAAAGGAGAGAAAAAAAGGCAGGTTAGCCCCCTTAACCCTTTCAGTACCAGCGACGTGTGTTATATTGTATCCTAGCTAGATTTGGACGATATTATGCAGCTTAGGAGGGATCTGTGGTAGTTAAAAGGATTGTTTGATATGATTTTAAGTCTTATTATGGCTACAGGTCCTTCCTAAGCTGAATAAAACGGCTAATAGTTGCCAGAATATGATAAAAGGGTTAAGGGTATACATTGGATATATTGATGGTGATTTACCTGTCTGTTCTTATATATAGAGGGGTTTATTACTACCAATATACTTTTATAAAGGTATATTGATAGTGATTTACCTTTCTGTTCACATAATTTATACAGACAGACACACATATACATTACAGACACTTGTACACACACACACACACACACACACACACACACACACACACACACATTAACGTTACGACACGGTGATTTGCACACACATTTACTTCCGTACACACACATACAAGCACACACATTAACTTGCGTTCACAGTCGGTTACACACATGGCCCCTACACACACACACACACACACATATACATATACACATACACACACATTAACTTGCGTTCACAGTCGGTTACACACATGGCCCCTCCACACACACACACACACACACGCACACATACACACACACACACACACTCACTCTCGTAAATACACTACAGTTATTTACATCCCAGGGCTTTCTATTCCCACACAGTCAATACTAAACGAATAAATAAAATAACAAAACAAATAAACCCCAAATGCAAGGGCTAAAGGAGTCAGTTGAAAGCTTGGCGGTGGAGGTGCGTGAGCGGCCTTCATTAGCTCGGTGAGCTACAGTCTCTTTCAATGTTCCGCGGTTCTCTTTGGTCTGGGTGTGATCCTGGCATTATAATTATAATTATAATTATACATCATTGTGGTATTATGACGAATGGGAATTAATTGGTGGGATTATTAAAAACTACCTTAAGGGGGGTCACCGTTTTTTTGTTTTATCTTTCTCTCCTTTTCTCTCTTTCCCTGGCTTGTATCCATTCGGCCCCATTCAGCCAACTGTTTTAAGACGTTAATAGGACGTCGCCGGTACTGAAGGGGTTAAAGACTAAGGAAAGAAAGATGGAGGAGGAATGGGAAGGCTGGGAGAGAGTGGAGGTGAGAGGAGACTCCACAGAATTAGAAGCCATTATTTCTCAGTTGAACTCTGGTTGCAGACTTTTAAAATTTCGCTAAAACCAAGAATGTCGATTTATATTGCTAATATGTTTAAGTAGACTTTCAACGATTTTGCATTTCACACTAATTTTACAGTAGGCATATACAGTATATATATATATATATATATATATATATATATATATATATATATATATATATATATACTGTTTACGCCAGGAAAAAATCGACACCGAAATAGCATGAAAGGTCATAAAATTGACAGAAATTCGGCGAAAGTTCTTAAAATCGCCAAACTAATGGGGCGAATGTCTTAAAATCTCAAAAACGTAGGGGCTAAACATGAGGGAGAAAGAGGTCCAGAAAAAAATCCGTCAATTGGAAATCTGCCCTTAAGAAAAGGTGAGTGAGTATAATATTATAATGTAATAGGATGTGTATCTATGTAAGTATATGTAACTCTACGCAATAATGCTAACTTACTTTAGAAATAAGTCCAGACTACACCTCGCCGGGATCGCTGGAGTAGATCGTTATCTATTATGCCATGTATAATTCCTCGCTCTCACCACCTCCTCCATCCAGTAGAGAGAGAGAGAGAGAGAGAGAGAGAGAAGAAGCGCGAGCAGATTGGCCAAGAAGGGATCCATTTGCCCCATCCCCAGAATTTATTGTCCTAATTGCTTTAACGGAGCTCATTCAGTTAACAGCAGGACCCCGGGGAGGACGGACGCCCCCCAGCCCTCCTGGACCCCTCACCACCACTCTCTGCTCGCAGGAGTTATTAGCACCGGGATTCATGGTTTGGGGTGGCTTAAAGTCGAAAGTCGTTCGAGGATCTTGTTTCCTATGGGTTTAATGGGGCTCCTGCCCTGATCTGGGACTCAGTACCGACTCAGTACCGACCTACCAAGGTCCATTTACACTAGACCTTGCTACCTACCTACCGAGGGTGAGGGCTGGTCCTATCCAGAGGGAGGTTTGGCATTCTCTATCCTACCTTAGCCGTTTCTGTATGTCTCTTTTCCTGCACTGCTATTCTTTTTAGTGCTGACGAGATCGCCGGATTGGGTGGCACTGCATGGAGGGCTGCGGACTGTAGGGGCGTTGGCCCAGGGGTGCATGTTCCCCTCCCCCGCTGCCCTCTCAGAGACAGATCTCATCTCACCTTGGCCCCTGAAGGGTCCCGAGCATCTGGAGCGGCATCGGTCTACTGGACTCGCGATTGTTCGGCCAGACAATCTAGGGAACTACAACAGCAACAACAACAACCTACCTACGGAAGTGCTGTACCCACTTGGACGTTGGCCAACATAGAACGCCACTCATCTCTATTAAGGGGGGTGACATGCTTTTTGTTATTTCTGTCCTTTTCTCTCTTTCTCTGGCTTGTATCCATTCGGCCCCATTCAGCCAACTATTTTAAGACGTTTATCCCCATCTAGGTGTCGATTTCTTCCTGGCGAGCGATAGCGAGCCAGCATTATATGAAGAAATCCGGCTTCGCCGGAGACATTTTTCTATCGCAAAAATTTACAAATTTAGCCTGCTGTCAAACAAAAATTTAGCCTGCTGTCAAACAAAAATAAAAAATATGCTGGCTCGCTACCGCTCACCAGTAAAATATTGACACCTGGATGGGGATAAACGTCTTAAAACAGTAGGCTGAATGGGGCCAAATGGATACAAGCCAGAGAAAGATAGAAAAGGCTCACTTACCCCCACCATTCTAACCAATCCTTCTATATCTCACTTACCCCCACCATTCTAACCAATCCTTCTATATCTCACTTACCCCCACCATTCTAACCAATCCTTTATATCTCACTTACCCCCACCATTCTAACCAATCCTTCTATATCTCACTTACCCCCACCATTCTTACCAATCCTTCTATATCTCACTTACCCCCACCATTCTAACCAATCCTTCTATATCTCACTTACCCCCACCATTCTAACCAATCCTTCTATATCTCACTTACCCCCACCATTCTAACCAATCCTTCTATATCTCACTTACCCCCACCATTCTTACCAATCCTTCTATATCTCCCTTACCCCCACCATTCTAACCAATCCTTCTATATCTCACTTACCCCCACCATTCTAACCAATCCTTCTATATCTCACTTACCCCCACCATTCTAACCAATCCTTCTATATCTCACTTACCCCCACCATTCTAACTAATCCTTCTATATCTCACTTACCCCCACCATTCTAACCAATCCTTCTATATCTCACTTACCCCCACCATTCTAACCAATCCTTCTATATCTCACTTACCCCCACCATTCTAACCAATCCTTCTATATCTCACTTACCCCCACCATTCTAACCAATCCTTCTATATCTCACTTACCCCACCATTCTAACCAATCCTTCTATATCTCACTTACCCCCACCATTCTAACCAATCCTTCTTTTTTTTTTCTGTCACTGATGTTTTTCCTATCTTTCTCCTTCCCTCTATTTTCCCGGTCAAACATAAACTTTCCATCTGTCGCTCTCCCAACACATATCCTATAAAACGGATCAGGGTCAATAACTCTCTTGTTGTTTCCCATTCTTTGTAGTTCATAGTTAGTTTACAGTTCCATCCATGACACCCTCAGTACGTATACAGACTAATAACACACACAACAAAGCCACTCCAACAGCTTCCTCTCTCTCCATCACCCCCTCTCTCCCCTCTTCGAACAGTAGATAAGGGGTGCCGTTGTAAAGGCTTATCTCTCCGTACCTCCACCTGACCTGACCTAATAACACACACAACGAAACTACTCCAACAGCTTCCTCTCTCCAACACCCCTTCTTCTCTCTCAGCACTCTTCGACATGTAGATACGAGGTGCCGTTGTAAATGCTTATCCATCAATACCTTCGCCTGACCTGACCTAATAACACACACAACAAAGCCACTGCACCAGCTTCCTCTCTCTCCAATACCCCTCTCAACACTATTCGAACGGTAGGTAAGAGGTGCCGTTGTAAAGGTTTATCCCTCAATACCTTCACCTGACCTGACCTAATAACACACACAAAAAAGCCACCCCAACAGCTTCCTCTCTCTTCTCCCCTCATTCAACTGGCACGAATCCAAGAAATTCTTCTTTAATCGAGTCGTCAACTTGTGGAATGGACTTCTCCGAGATGTTATAGACTGCAACACCGTTGATTCCTTCAAAGTTCAACTTGACAAGCACCTTGCTCTGAATCCAAGGTTGACTTAATTTATAAATTAATAAAATATCTCCTTAATTGTGCTATATCGTTAATATTGTCCCCCCTCCCTGCCATGTTAATCCACAGGGAGGTATTTCCTTTTCACATCTTTATCTTTCTGAAATACTGTTGGACACTAGAAACAGCAGTATTTTGGAGGGCAAGTAACCTTGATCCATTTAAGGGAGCCCACCTCGCTTTTTTTCTCTCTCTCCTTCTCTTTGGTTTGTATTCATTCGGCCCCATTCAGGCTACTGTTTTAAGACGTTTACACCCATCCAGGTGTCAATATTTTCCTGGCGAGCGGTAGCGAGCCAGCATATAAATATTTTTGTTTTGACTGAAAGCTAAATGTGTACATTTTTCGATAGAAAAATGTGTCCGGCGAAGCCGGATTTCTCCATACAATGCTGGCTCGCTATCGCTCGACAGGAAAAAATCGACACCTGGATGGGGATAAACGTCTTAAAACAGTTGGCTGAATGGGGCCGAATGGACACAAGCCAGAGAAAGAGAGAAAAGGAAAGACAGATTAAAAAAAAGCCGGTAACCCCCCCTTAAAAAATAGTCCAGGTCTCACATCCCTATAACAACACTAACCAGCTGTAGCACTTCATTAACCAACACCATGATGACGAAATTGGCATCTTAAGCCGGAGTCACACGAGCCCTTTTTCGAGCAATTTTTACGGCAATTGTGGTCTGGAAGCTTCAGAAAATTACACTTTATCAGAATTCAGCCACCTAACATAATCTACCTTCAGTTTAGTTGCCGATACAAATGTTAAAAAGTCCCGAAATAATACGAGAAAAAACTTGCTCATGAAAAATTGACGGAGAAAACGCTCGTGTGACAGCGGCTTTATTCTGGTTTCCAGTAGACGAGTTTCTTTAGCTTATAATCTACCTCTAGGACTCAAAGGGGTAAACACAATCCCAAGCAAACCCCTGAATAACATATAGGTCCTTTTGAAACTGCATAAAATCGTATGCTTTTCCTCGTGGGTATTGACAACTTTGCATGAGTAACTAGCCTATAGTCTGTTTTGTTTTAGCTGGCGGTAAATTGCCATGATAGCTTCGTCATTCCTCGGCTATTACAACGTTTGTATAGCCAAATGTGCTTTTTAACCCATACAGTACCAGGGACGTCCTTTTCATCCTATTCTGGCAACTATTACACGATTTTATACAACTTAGGAAGGACCTCAGGCAATAATATGGCTTCAAACTATCTCAATTAACCCTTTTAACGACAACTATTAGACAATTTTATACAACTTAGGAAGGACCTCAGGCAATATTATGGCTTCAAACTATCTCAACTAACCCTTTTAACTACCACAGATCCTTCCTAAGCTGCATAATATCGTCTAAACATAGCTAGAATATAATATAACACACGTCGCTGGTACTCAAAGGGTTAAGGGGGGATGGGCGTATTAATTTGCTCATTTATGTATGTTTAATATTATTTTCTAGTTTCCTCCCTAGACCTCCATCAAACTTTTAAAAAACATCCAATAGATCTCCCTTCCAGATAAATTTGTACATTTGTTGGTAGAAAAATGTCCCGGTTAAAGGCCTGTTCTTCCAGGGTGGCATAGGGAGGCGACTGGATTGAAGTTGCATGGTGTAGAGTAGTAGTATAGTAGAATAGTTGCATGGTGTAGAGTAGTAGTATAGTTGCAGTTGCATGTGTAGAGTAGTAGTATAGTAGAATAGTTGCATGGTGTAGAGAGTAGTATAGTAGAATAGTTGCATGGTGTATAGTAGTAGTAGAATAGTTGCATGGTGTATAGTAGTAGTATATAGAATAGTGCATGGTGTAGAGTAGTAGTATAGTAGAATAGTTGCATGGTGTATAGTAGTATAGTAGAATAGTTGCATGGTGTATAGTAGTAGTATAGTAGAATAGTTGCATGGTGTATAGTAGTAGTATACTAGAATAGTTGCATGGTGTAGAGTAGTAGTATAGTAGAATAGTTGCATGGTGTATAGTAGTAGTATACTAAAATAGTTGCATGGTGTAGAGTAGTATAGTAGAATAGTTGCATGGTGTAAGTAGTAGTATAGTAGTTGCATGGTGTAGAGTAGTAGTATAGTAGAATAGTTGCATGGTGTAGAGTAGTAGTATACTAGAATAGTTGCATGGTGTAGAGTAGTAGTATAGTAGAATAGTTGCATGGTGTAGAGTAGTATAGTAGAATAGTTGCATGGTGTAGAGTAGTAGTATAGTAGAATAGTTGCATGGTGTATAGTAGTAGTATACTAGAATAGTTGCATGGTGTAGAGTAGTAGTATAGTAGAATAGTTGCATGGTGTATAGTAGAATAGTTGCATGGTGTAGAGTAGTAGTATAGTAGAATAGTTGCATGGTGTAGAGTAGTAGTATACTAGAATAGTTGCATGGTGTAGAGTAGTAGTATAGTAGAATAGTTGCATGGTGTAGAGTAGTAGTATAGTAGAATAGTTGCATGGTGTAGAGTAGTAGTATAGTAGAATAGTTGCATGGTGTATAGTAGTAGTATACTAGAATAGTTGCATGGTGTAGAGTAGTAGTATAGTAGAATAGTTGCATGGTGTAGAGTAGTAGTATAGTAGAATAGTTGCATGGTGTAGAGTAGTAGTATAGTAGAATAGTTGCATGGTGTAGAGTAGTAGTATAGTAGAATAGTTGCATGGTGTAGAGTAGTAGTATAGTAGAATAGTTGCATGGTGTAGAGTAGTAGTAGTAGAATAGTTGCATGGTGTAGAGTAGTAGTATAGTAGAATAGTTGCATGGTGTAGAGTAGTAGTATAGTAGAATAGTTGCATGGTGTAGAGTAGTAGTATAGTAGTATAGAATAGTTGCATGGTGTAGAGTAGTAGTATAGTAGAATAGTTGCATGGTGTAGAGTAGTAGTATAGTAGAATAGTTGCATGGTGTAGAGTAGTAGTATACTAGAATAGTTGCATGGTGTAGAGTAGTTAGAATAGTTGCATGGTGTAGAGTAGTAGTATAGTAGAATAGTTGCATGGTGTATAGTAGAATAGTTGCATGGTGTAGAGTAGTAGTATAGTAGAATAGTTGCATGGTGTAGAGTAGTAGTATAGTAGAATAGTTGCATGGTGTATAGTAGTAGTATAGTAGAATAGTTGCATGGTGTAGAGTAGTAGTATAGTAGAATAGTTGCATGGTGTAGAGTAGTAGTATACTAGAATAGGTTGCATGGTGTTGAGTAGTAGTATAGTAGAATTGAAGTTGCATGGTGTTGAGTAGTAGTATAGTAGAATTGAAGTTGCATGGTGTTGAGTAGTAGTATAGTAGAATAGTTGCATGGTGTAGAGTAGTAGTATAGTAGAATAGTTGCATGGTGTAGAGTAGTAGTATAGTAGAATAGTTGCATGGTGTAGAGTAGTAGTAGTAGAATAGTTGCATGGTGTAGAGTAGTAGTATAGTAGAATAGTTGCATGGTGTATAGTAGTAGTATACTAGAATAGTTGCATGGTGTAGAGTAGTAGTATAGTAGAATAGTTCCATGGTGTAGAGTAGTAGTATAGTAGAATAGTTGCATGGTGTAGAGTAGTAGTATAGTAGAATAGTTGCATGGTGTAGAGTAGTAGTATAGTAGAATAGTTGCATGGTGTAGAGTAGTAGTATAGTAGAATAGTTGCATGGTGTAGAGTAGTAGTATAGTAGAATAGTTGCATGGTGTATAGTAGTAGTATAGTAGAATAGTTGCATGGTGTAGAGTAGTAGTATAGTAGAATAGTTGCATGGTGTATAGTAGTAGTATACTAGAATAGTTGCATGGTGTAGAGTAGTAGTATAGTAGAATAGTTGCATGGTGTAGAGTAGTAGTATAGTAGAATAGTTGCATGGTGTAGAGTAGTAGTATAGTAGAATAGTTGCATGGTGTAGAGTAGTAGTATAGTAGAATAGTTGCATGGTGTAGAGTAGTAGTATACTAGAATAGTTGCATGGTGTAGAGTAGTAGTATAGTAGAATAGTTGCATGGTGTAGAGTAGTAGTATAGTAGAATAGTTGCATGGTGTAGAGTAGTAGTATAGTAGAATAGTTGCATGGTGTATAGTAGAATAGTTGCATGGTGTAGAGTAGTAGTATAGTAGAATAGTAGGAATAGACTGATATCTGATGTCTGTAAAATATAATGTATGTACAATATTAAATAAAAATCAGAGTAGTAGTAGTAATCCACGATGATGAGGCTGAGTGCTTACCCCGGAATAGGAAGTAGCTGAATGACTACTAAGTCGAGCGCTTTGATGACTGTTATGACCTGGTTTAGGGTCCATAGTGGGGATGCACAAGCTGAGTGGTATTAAAAAAAAAAAAAAAAAAAAAAAAAAAAAAAAAAAAAAGTAGTAGTAGTAGTAGTAGTAGTAGTAGTAGTAGTTGTAATAGTAGTAGTCGTAGTAGTTATTTATTTATTTATTTATTATTTATATTTTGTAATTATTATTATTGTTATCACGTTTCACCACCTCTTGTTTGGTGTTTTCCTGCCTCGTTTTCCTTCTCTGGGGATTCAGTCAGTTAGTCTTTTACTCCACCTATTGTCCTCCCTGCTTGCTACATGTTCCACCCACCTCCACTTCTCTGGGGATTCAGTCAGTTAGTCTTTTACTCCACCTTTTGTCCTCCCTGCTTGCTACATGTTCCACCCATCTCCACTTCTCTGGGGATTCAGTCAGTTAGTCTTTTACTCCACCTATTGTCCTCCCTGCTTGCTACATGTTCCACCCACCTCCACTTCTACTCTGTTATCATTTTCAGAATATCTTTGACTTTGGTTTGCTCTCTTACCCACTTTGCTCTCATCCTATATCTAAGAGTTATTCCTTGCTTTGATCTTCGTATATCTAAGAGTTATTCCTTGCTTTGATCTTTTCATTGGTAACTGTGCACTCCTAAGTTTATTATCCATTGTTATATGTATATACAGTGTATATATATACCTGTATATACATATATGTATATAGAATAATAAATCAATCAAAGCGTCACCGAGTTAAAGGGACGAAAGGGGAGACGTGTATATCGAACCGTAGGCGGAAAAATATAGAGTGTGAATAGTGAAAGGCCAACGACATATCAACCCGGCCTTGATAACGGCTCCTTCCTTCCTTCCTTCCTTCCTTCCTCTTTACATTACAACCTGGGGCGCCTTATGTATACAGTGAATTGAGGGCAAATTAGAATACATAAAGTGTAACGTTATTGGAATGTATTATCTGGACTATTACGTTATTAATTGGTATGCATAATCTTGACTATAACGTTATTGGTATGTATAATCTTGACTATAACGTTATTGGTATGTATAATCTTGACTATAACGTTATTGGTATGTATAATCTTGACTATAGCGTTATTGGTATGTATAATCTTGACTATAACGTTATTGGTATGTATAATCTTGACTATAACGTTATTGGTATGTATAATCTTGACTATAACGTTATTGGTATGTATAATCTTGACTATAACGTTATTGGTATGTATAATCTTGACTATAACGTTATTGGTATGTATAATCTTGACTATAGCGTTATTGGTATGTATAATCTTGACTATAACGTTATTGGTATGTATAATCTTGACTATAACGTTATATACACTCTCTCTCTTTCTCCCCTCCCCCTCACTTTCACACACACACACAAACTCTCTCTCTCTCTCTCTCTCTCTCTCTCCCCTTATCTTTCACTGGAACCAAAGCTTTTTCACCAGAACAAACTTTTTGTCTCGCAGGGTGTGAATGTCTCTCTCCCCCCCCCCCCATTTTTTTTTTTTTTTTTTTTTTTGCCTCTATCACTCAATGCCATCCACCTTCAATACGCAGTTCTGATACACCCACACATACATACATACATACATACATATATATATATATATATATACATACAGTACATACATACATATATACAGCCATACATTACACACTTATACTGTACATACATAATATACTGTACATACACACACAGGTACTGTACACGCTCATTCAGTCACTCTCCCTCTATGTATTATTCCTTCACACACACACACACACACACACAATAAGCATTGTACTGTACCAAGGTTAAGAAAAACTCTCTAGATTATTATTATTATTATTATTATTATTATTATTATTAGGGGTTCGTCCCCTACGGGGAACCCCTATTGTAATCATTAAACCTGGAATTTCATCCAAATGTTTCTTACGCGCCGGTTTCGACGCAATAACTCCAGAACCGCTTTTTGGATCGGGATCAAACTTTCACAGGAGGTGCGTTTTTGTATTGGGCAACTTTTGATATGCTAAACATCCGGCATGGTGGCCAAACAGGTCCGTGGCAGCCGATTTCCCGAAAAACTTGACGCTTAAATACCGTCTCTCCCACTCACAGGAAACGACTGGGCTTTGGCATACGCACTCCCCTACTAATGCTCCGCAAATTTTATAGAGAAGGTTTTGCTTTTGCACGTGGGGTTTTTTTCCGGCAATCTTGAAAAAACCTCGAATTCCACTTAAAATTCCACATCTTGAAAACTACGCCGATGATCAGAGCCATGCTTGCGTAGTTGGGTGAGGCTCGCGATTCCGAACGTTTTGATACCAAAAAAATATAAATGGGTGGAATAGTTTGGCCGCAGCATTGAAAACTGTCTATTCTTAAATTACTTTAAAACCGAATTCGCTACCACACACAAAGTTTACCGTCTACAGTCTATAGGCTTCCACGCATCCCCCAGTTTTGCTTAATAACATAATCTCTTTATTATTCAGTCCTAACTTTTGTTTTTTTATTTAACTCTCTCAAAACCGTTCGAGTCCCTACGAATTCCAGCAATTATTTAGCCAACCTACCTATACATACCTACCCTACCAAATAATAATGATAAATTCAAATTTATTTTTGGTGAATGACAGAGTATTGGCTAAGGTTTTTAACAATTCCTCCCTTTGCCAAATGCTTAATTTAATAACAATGATATGGACCTTTAAAGTTTTGGCAATTGCCTGTGTGACTCGTATTTTAACCCTCCTAAAGTGTTACCACGAAATACCGCTAGATCCTTTCTCAAAAGTCGCTAGCATGTTGCTACATAGCCAAACAATGTTAGGATAATGCTGCAATTTCTAAATAGTTTTGGTTTGTTTGTTTTGCACATTTTACAATGTAGTATGACTAGAATGTCTGAAATTTTCAAATTATCCCTAGTAAATGTCTCTAGAGCTAGATTGAAGTAAATAGCTCTACATTTAGCGGTAATATGTAGCTTTACAACTGGCACCACTGCAACCACCACCTCCCTCCCACCCTCCCAGTAGTCTCCACAAAATACCGCTAGATCCTTTCTCAAAAGTCGCTAGCATGTTGCTACATAGTCAAACAATGTTAGAATAATGCTGCAATTTCTAAAGAGTTTGGTTTGTTTGTTTTGCAAATTTTACAATGTAATATGACTAGAATGTCTGAAATGTTTAAATTATCCCTAGTAAATCTCTCTAGATATGAAAAAATGGCTGCTAAATTGAAGTAAATAGCTCTACATCTAGCGGTAATATGTAGCGATACAACTGGCAACACTGCCTAGCCCTTCCTTCCTATCTTCTTTCTCCCTCATATTATGTATCAACAACCACTCTAGTGAACTTTCGGTATTTAGTTTATTCAGCTTAATACTATTTATCCACATAAAATAGAAACCTATCACGATTGTTGTCTAATACAAACATAGATAATGCTATTACATATTATTTGAACATGATGTCGAATTTAGCAGTTGTGTTTACCTTGAACAGTAATTGACAGTCTGTGACAGAACCGAAAGCTTCTCTTGCCGTGTAGTACTCAAAGAAAGCAGGGGTACTTAAGCCAAGTCAGAGATGCAGAGGTAACTTTCACAATGCATTATAACCCTAGACAGACACCAATATACCACTAAATCAGACAAATATCACTACAAAAAAGATAGGAAAATATTATATTAATGTCCTAGGTATTTGAAATAATGCAAATGAGTAAAATCTATTATGATATTATGATAATAGGATCGATTAGTATCTGGCAACAGTGTTACACAACATTTTCTGAACGTATGCGAACTTCGGAGTATTTATCCCATTAATATACACATCTATCACTATTTAAATGTAATACAACCATACACAGTGCTATTACATATTATTTGAACATAATATAGGATGCTCTTTCCTTTAAACCATTTTCTATATCTATTCACGAAAAATATAGGCCTAGCCTAACTAAGCCTAGGCAGCACTACCGGTAGGTACGAATTTATCAGTTCGAATTTTGATTGAGAGTGGGATTAGGCCTAGGCCTAGCCTAGGGCTTAACATGGGATACTATTTGGGGTTTGGGAATAGACTGAGGCTGCTTTAGGCCTAATTAGGTCAAATTAGTCAAATCGAGACAGTTGCATAGCCTAGGCCTAGGCCTATTAAGCAAATATTTTACGGTTATACTGATGTTTTGGACCGACAGTTAGCCCATCGATCTTTTTAGGCCTAATAGGTCCGGTAGAGCATATACATCACTGCTATATATGTCATTAAGAGCTGAAATGTATTATAGCCTAAGGGAGAAAAAAACAAAAAACGCTAAAATACATATATACTGTAAAACAATAAGTTTTTCAGCCAGTACCCAACCAGCGGGGGTGTGGGGGCAGCAGCCCCCACCCATATACTAGGTTAGGTTAGGTTAGGTTGTTAAGTTAGGCTAATAGGCCTAGCACATAGGCTAGCCTACAAAAAAAAAAAAAAAAAAAAAACAGCGGGGGTGTGGGGGCGGCAGCCCCCACCCATATACTAGGTTAGGTTAGGTAAGGTTGTTAGGTTGGGCTAATAGCCTAGAACATTAAAAAAAAAAAAAAAAAAAAAAAAAAAGTCTAGCCTAACCCAACCAGCGGAGGTGTTGGGGGCGGTAGCCCCCACCCATAATACTAGGATAGGTTAGGTAAGGTTGTTGGGTTAGGCTAATGTCTTCCCAAAGTTGACTATTTTTATAACATGAGATATTAGGTTACCCACTCCACCCCGAGCCAGCTTTCGTCAGAAGTTGGCTCGGGTATTCACAAAATTGGGTTGTATGGGTTTGCAATTTGGGAAAACCCGAGGCAAGTTTTGATACAAAACACTATATTAATGTATTTTTACGCGTTTAACCCCTCATTTTCCCTGAACTTCATAGCCCTCCCCACTAGTGGGGGGCGTGTTTTTAGATTGTTGGATAATGGGTAAATACTCATTTCAGCTCCTCTTCAGTATAAAACCACACTATATCTGAAGGAAAAATTACAGAAAACAAACTAAAACTTACTGAAATCGCTGTCGGTCCAAAAAGTCAGGTTTACCTATTTTACCAATCTACAATAGGCCTAGTCTATTCGCTGTAAGTAGGCAAGAAATCATGACCTAGGCTATAACCTCTGTAACTAAAAAACAACTAGGCCTAGAGTGATCAAGCTAATATGTGACCATATGTCGACCATTTGGGAAGAGTCAGTCAAGGAATAGCCTAGATGTGGAAATTTGCAGCCAATTTGCTCTAGCCCTATTTGATATACAGAGGTTAGAGGTCATTGTTGAGGCCCCCCCCTCATGACATATTGTCATCATCTTATATATTGCCAGCAGGGGGCAAATAACCGAAAAAAATCGCCGTCAAAATAGACGCGAACTTAACCACGGCGATCGACACATGTAAACATGGCGGTGGAGCGGCGCCGAAAGCTTGCCATCATGTTCCCGTCCATTTTGAATGCCGTTGGATACAATAATATGTTGAGGGGGGCAAATAGGCCTAACCAAACTGCGGCGATCGACCATGTAAACATGACTGCGGCGGCGGCGGTGGACGCTTGCGATCATGTTCCCGTCTATTTTGACTGCCATTGGATACAATAATATGTTGAGGGAAGGGCTTTGCGGCAATTTTTTTGGTTGTTTGCCCCCTACTGGCAATATATATGATGATAACATGTCATGGGGGGGTGAGGGGGGGCTTTCAACATATTATTGTATCGAATGGCCTTCAAAATAGACAGGAACATTATCCCAAGCGTCCAACGCCGACACCGCCGCGGCTGCTGAAGAACAAGGAAATTAGCAATAGGTTTCATTGTGAACTGGAGGAAATGAATAGAAATAAGGAAGCTAGGCCTAGCGATGTAAATAGTCAATGGAATTTCCTTAATAATGACAATTATATGTATAGGTATAAAGTAAAAACAATATATTTTACATAATTTATTGCATATCTTACATATTTAAACAAATATATATTAAAAATAGTTTAACCACACCACTGAGTTCCCCCAAAATACTCTAATACGGCTGGCCTGAAGAATTAGATCAAGATGGACAACCAATCAACACATGATAGGTAGGGAAGGGCAGGTTAACAACGGCGATCGACAAATGTAAACATGACGACCGTACACTCGGAAACTACATCCATCCCCATTAGCCTAACCTAACAACCTTACCTAACCTATCCTAGTATTATGGGTGGAGGCTGCCGCCCCCTAGACCCAGTACGTTGGATACAAAACTAACCCTCACGTAACACTTAGTATATGTCCCTAGTACCCAGTACGTGGGATACCACGCTAACCCTCACGTAACACCTAGTATATGTCCCTAGTACCTAGTATTTGGGATACAATACTAACCCTTACATAACACCTAGTATATGTCCCTAGTACCCAGTACGTGGGATACAAAACTAACCTTCACCTAGCATATGTCCCTCACTCAGTACACCTTTCACCCTCACTACCGTTCGTGAGTCTTCATACATCTTCATTATCACACGCACCAGCCACTCCTCTATGCCAAATTTTCTCCTAGCCTACTGCACAACTTCTTACTTTCAGTAGAGACGTGATTTTCCGGGCCCGTCTCAACCGAGCCGTCACAAGATCATCACAGGACAGGAAAAACAACACAGGCTTGCTCCAAGCCAGCACACATCTTACAAATATATAAGCTAGGCTATACAACTTTCATTTCATCGGAATAACATTCACCACCAATTTAATTATCATAAGGATTATATAAATGCAATTCTGATATGAAAAAACAATCGGTAAATAGCATAGCCTAGGCCTAGTCAAAGCTGGGGTTTGTTGTTGTTTCGTGGACAAAATTTAACCAAGCGTACTGTCCCACATTAATTTATTACCAACAATTGGATATACGTTACTGTGGGCTCTTATTACTCTACTTCCTAATAATAGGCAAGTAAATTATAACATAATGTTTGGATAAACAAATATACCGAAATAAATTAGAATGAAGAAACAGTAAGTTGAGTGAGATGTTTCAGCTTGCCGTCAACCCAGCTCCGGAGCTCTCTTGCCGTCGCAAGAGAATATTGGTGTCTCGCTTGCTAAAGGTGGGCTTGCGACGGGACCAGAAAAAACAGTTTTTCGGGTAGATCTTGCGACGGTGGTCTTGAGACGGGACCGGAAAAACACCTCTTAGATATCTTTCCTGCAGCTGCCTGACTATGAAGTTATCATACCTTCAAAGACTCTCTCACACTCACAGACCTTCATGACTTGGCCAAGCATTTTCAGGCCTCTTATAGCAGTTGCAAGGGGAGCCTAACTCTGAAATCACTAGATAGTGCCTCCAGAACCATAAAAAAGAGGAGAGGGCTTAATTAACACACTTCCCTGTTGGACTCCGACGCGAACTGAAAACTCATCACTCAGTACCCTCACGTAACATCTAGTATATGTCCCTAGTACCCAGTACTTTGGATACAAAACTAACCTTCACCTAACACCTAGTATATGTCCCTAGTAACCAGTACATGGGATATAAAGCTAACCCTTACCAAATATCTAGTACCGTACTGTATGTCAATCCAAGGTCCTCCTGCTAACGAAGAAGTTCCTGAGGTTGGCGGGGCGTCTCCGTCGACTGCGGGGCATGGGTGCCCTCCCCTGAAATCTACGATGTCCCCGTCCTCCCTGTGAAACCTCTCCACCCTGGGGTCCTTTCCGCCCGGATAGGGTGACATAAGCTTCACAGCTTCACTACCCTATATCCTCAACAAGAAGTACTGTATATGTCCCTCACTCAGCTGTACACCTTTCACCCTCACTACCGTTCGTGAGTCCTCGTACATCTTCATTATCACATGCACCAGCCACTCCTCAACGCCAAGTTTTCTCCTAGCCTACTGCACAACTTCTCTGGCCACCTTATCAAAGGCCTTCTCCCGGTCTCAGCGGTCTGCAAACAGAACATCAGATCCCTATCTTTTAAGTACATACAGTACATACAGTATCTTTCCCTTATCATAATAATAATAATAATAATAAGCATGTTACTTATTTCTCATAAGCGCCAATTTTTCCGAAGAATTCACTAGCGCTCGAAAAGAGAAAGAAAAAAGAACAAAAATCAATGCATCAAAAGAAGGCTTATATACAACACACATTTAACAATCACTAGCAGTGGCAAAATAGCCTAAACTCTATAGCCATCTGTCATGACACCTCTCTCAAGATCATAGCTTCTCTCAAAGAGAAAAGTCTTAAGTTGTCTCTTGAAGCATTCAACAGAACTCAGTTGTCTCATGGACAGCGGCAACCTGTTATACAACCTCGGAGCCATATAGGAGAATGACCTCTCAAAGAAAGAAGACTGCTGGAAAGCCCTTGGTTCATCAAGACGAAAAGGGTCATTGTCATGACGCACAACTACACCATGGTGTGCCGGTGGGCGCCTGAGCAGCTCCGCAAGGTACCTAGGCTCACCAAATTTGAGAACCTTAAAAGTCACCAAACACAACTTAAATTCTATTCTTGCTCTTACTGGCAGCCAGTGCAGTTCTATGTGAAGAGATGTAGTAGGAGTTCTAGGTGGAACACCAAAAATTAGTCTTGCGGCCCTGTTAAGAACAGACTGAACTTTCTTCAAAATATAATTTGGAAGACCCACCAACAGGGCATTGCAATAATCAACACGAGAGAAGACCAATGAGTGAACCAACGTCAGGAGGCAACGTCTGGTTATAAACGGCTTCACCAAATAGAGATTTCTGATGTGCAAGTAACAACTTTTAACTATCTGGTTTACATGCTCTTTGAAATCTAATCAGGAGTTCACATATACACCCAGATTTCGAACAGAGTTGGCCGGTCGCAGCTGAGATCCACCCACATTGATGGAGAGGGCACCTACTATATCATCAGCTCTTCTATTTCCTCGGATGATGAGAATATCAGTTTTACCATCATTTAGTTTAAGTTTTCTCGCTCTCATCCACTTCTTGATATCAGACATCAACAATTCCATCTTACTCCGTATATCAACTATATTTGTGATTCTCACATAAATCTGGGTGTCATCTGCATAAAAGTGAAAGGTGGCATTATGTGCACAAAGCAGAAGAGACAAACTGCTAATATATATTATAAATAGGATAGGACCTAAAACTGATCCCTGCGGAACACCATACTGCAGGGGTGTCGAGTCCGAGACCACTTGATTTACCATCACACTCTGGGATCTACCTGACAAGTACGACCCAAGAAGCAAGAGAGCGGAGTCACGCACACCACAATCCTAAAGATCACTCAATAACAACTCGTGATCCACTGTGTCAAAGGCCGCAGAGAGATCAAGCAAGACCAATAGTGAGGCCACACCATTGCAAATGTTCTCAACTAGATCATTATGTACTCTAATCAATGCTGTTTCAGTTGAATGATGCTGTCGGTAAGCAGACTGAAAAATTGGGATAGTTTCATTCTGCTGAAGTAGTGGTTGTAATTGGTCAAGTATTGCACGCTCTAATATCTTTGATATGAAGGACAGGTTGGAGACAGGACAATAGTTCAACATGTTCTCAACATCAAGTCCAGGCTTCTTTAGAGTAGGTCGGAGTAGTGCATGCTTTTCAGAATGTGGGAAGCTACCTTCAGAGAAGCACTTATTAATTATTTTGGAAATAAACTCAACTGTGTGATCATAGACTCTTGGTAGCTTGGAAACATACCTTCTAAGACTCTCTCACAGACCTTCATGACTTAGTCAAGCATTTTCAGGACCCTTATAGCAGTTCCCAGGGGAGCCCAACTCTGAAATCACCAGATAGTGCCTCCAGAACCATAAAAAAAAAAAAGAGGAAAGGGCTTCATTAACACAGAGCCCTGGTGGACTCCGACGCGAACTGAAAACTCATCACTCAGTACCGGTACATCTTTCACCCTCACTGCCGTTTGTGAGTCCTCATACATCTTGATTATCACACAAATACCTTCATGACTTGAATTGTGCCGTGTCCTAGCATGAAACCAAACTGCATATCGTCAATATCATACCTTCAAAGACTTTCTCACAGACCTTCATGACTTGATCAAGTATTTTCAGGCCCCTATAATTTTCCCTATCCAATGAGTCCCCTTTGCTCGTATACAGTATATACTGTAATATACTTTTGTGCCATTCATCAGAGATTACTTCCTCTCTGATGATGAAGTTAATTAGCTCATTGAACACACCTACTCTTTTCTCACCTGAGACCTTAATCATCTCGGCTAGAATGCCAGAGCATCCTGCAGCTTTTCTGTCCTTCATTAAGTTATTGCACTGCTTACAAAAGCTGGCACAATCACAGGGAGGGGGGAGTATTGTCTTTTCGTTGCTAAGCTTCTCTATTCCATTCAAATTCCATGTTGAATAATCTTTCGTAGTGTATCACAAACTTATTTTACAATGGAAAATAATGCATGAGGAGGGCTGGGTAGGCCTATTAGTATTTTGTGAAATAACTTAAATTAGGTTAGGCTATAGTATACTTCATTAGGTTATTAGGCCTATGAGAAACCAGGCCTAGGCCTAGCTTAATTTTATTTCACTGCTCAACATATTTTTTTTTTTTTTTGCTTTTGAGCTCTGCATAGGGCTATATTCAGGTAGGCTTGGGTTTTAGTAAAATTACATTAGGCTATGCTACATATTTTTACTTCTATTGGAAAGCACAGGCCTACACAATAGTACACATGTTAAAGAATTTAACCTAGCCTACCACAATTTAGCCTAGACTGAAAGAACAAACAAAAATAGGCTAGGCTAATTGCAGCTAAATAATTTAGCCTAGCCTCACCAATTTAGCCTAGACTGAAAAAACAAAACAAAAATAGGCTAATTGCAGTTTTGGTAAGAGTTGTAGTTGTGGGCATACCAAAAGCTTTGTTTATATAGCCTAGTTGCACGCTCACAGTTAGGCCTACATTCGCTTCTAATTTAACTGCTGGGGTAAACTTGGTAAAGCCACCCTCAATCCGCCGGCCGGTAACAAAACAATTTACCCAACGCCTGGCCGTGAGATACAATAATGGGTTGAAGGGGCTTTATCCCCCTATGACTTATTGTCATCATCATCTATATCACCAGCAGGGGCAAATAACCACAGTCAAATTAGACGCGAATGTAACTGCGAGCGTGCGACTACGTAAATAAAGGGGACGATAGACCCGCTAACACAACTCTTAACGCATTTTTTCCTAATGTATTAGATTTTTTTATATTTATGACCTCAACAGTTGAAAGATGACAATTTTATGGTTTATTTTAGGCTATACAAACACATTTGCTTTGTAACTTAGATACTCATATTTATGCTTATAATTGCAGTACGAGTGGGTTTTTTCTTTTTATATGTAGGCCTAGGCTAAACAAATGTTAGTTTTTGTTTTATAGGCTAAACTAGGCTGAATTTATGCTAATAAATATTAATTGGAGGGAGCAAATCTGTCAAGGAATAGCCTAGATGTGGAAATTTACAGCCAATTTGCTCTAGCCCTTTTTGAGATACAGAGGTTAGAGATCGTTGGATACAATAATATGTTGAGGGAGTCAATCGCCCCCCATGACATATTGTCATCATCATATATATTGCCAGCAGGGGGCAAATAGCCTAGGCCTAGCCTAACTACAACAAAAATCGCCGTCAAAATAGATGCGAACTTATATTAACTACGGCGATCGACCATTGCCCGCACCGGCCGTCCCCCGGTTATTGTTGAGGTCCTGAGGAACCATATGACTTTGACGAGCTCTTCCCTCCGCTGTCTCCGCATCCCATGTATCGTCGTACGGTACCCCTTCCCCTCCACATCCTACATCTGGTCGTTCTACATATGCCTCCTAAGCCTCGCCTCGTCCCATCACTGAGCATGTGGATGGGCGTCCCTTTCTGGCTTCAAAGATGGATTCCTTCCGACAGCTCCTACTGGATTGTCTGGGGTTGGTTGATAAGGGCACCTCGCTTCAAGACATTGCTCTGGCCCTAGTACCGTGGTTTGTAGGTCTCTGGTTCACCACCTGATGACCTGCTATTGGGTTGTTGCCTTTACAGTGTTACGGTTCTACGAATGACCTAGAATGAAAGTGACACGGTGGTGAATTTTAACCTTAACTATAAACTAATTTAATTGTGACATAGGATCTCCGCGACTACGGTAGGGCCGGAGTGGGCGAGTATTCGCCTGAGGTTGCCCCAAGACAAGACAAGACAAAATTCTAGTGCTGGTTTTACTCAGATTTTGTGAGTTTAAATTTAGCCTAGCCTAGGCCTAAGAGTTCAGAAAATTTGCAAAATGCACCCCATACTAGCCTACCCATAGCCTAATAGGCCTAGTGATTCTTTTTTGGCAGACCACCCACAAATTTTCATATAGCCTAGGCCTAGGCTAGCCTAAGTTCTGGAATGCATGTTGGAATAGCCTTCCTATAAACTGTAGGCTAGGCTACTTCCTTTTAATTTAAGTTTGATTCTTTGGAAAATTATTAGGCCTAGACCAGGGCAGGAAAGTAACATTTAAAATGACGTGTAAAAAGTCGCCCATAAACGGCGGGCCACTATGTTATTGTAATTTGGGAGCTTATTTCGTCTGTTGATTGACTTTGTCCTTAATTGGGGATCCTATGAATTAGCACAGATGATGATGACTTACCGTACATCATAATACGTGACGGGCCGACGTGGGGGGCAGAGCCGCAGAGACCCCCTCAACATATTTGGTGTCCCACAGTAACTTTTAATGGGATGGATGTAGTTACCGGGTGTACGGTCGTCATGTTTACATAGGGCGATCGTCGCGGTTAACTTCGCGTCTATTATGACGTCGATTTTTTTTCGGCATATTTAATTTTATTCACTTCCGTTTATATTTAGGCTATAATCTAGCTTTGGCACGACAATAACCCTAACCTAGTCTTTCTTAAAGATTCTTCTAATCTTCCAGTAGCCTATAGCCTAATTTAGGTCATTTTTAAAGGCACACAATTAAATGGTTGGTATTTTAAACGACACTACTGCAGCATTATGAGAAACAATTTATTAGAGATAATAGGCAACAATAGATTCGCCATATTTTTCTCCATAAGCTATAGTCCGCATGGAGGATTTTCGTTATCGACAAATTGAAAAAATTCCCACTTCACAGACAAAATAGACAAATACACCAAAAATTGGGGTGTGGGGGCAGCAGCCCCCACCCATAATAGCCTACTATAATAGGTTAGGTATGGTTGTTAGGTTAGACTAGGCTAATGTCATTTCAAAGGGGTATAGGCCTATTAAACACTAGGATAGCCTATACCTGGTCAAGGGTAAGTCCTGCTGTAGTCAACTTGAATGCTACCTTAAATTGTAATATTAGACTAGGCATAGCCTATAGAAAAAATAGCCTAGCCTACTTATTTATTGTAGCCTATAATATAGGCCTAGCCGGGTAGAATGTAGAGTTCGGGCGTACCACCACCATTGTTTACACTGCGCAGAGCGGCGACGGAAGCTTGCCATCATTTTCCCGTCTATTTTGACTGCCATTGGATACAATAATATGTTGAGGGGAGGGCTTTGCGGCAATTTTGTTGGTTGTTTGCCCCCTACTGGCAATATATATGATGATGACAACACGTCATGGGGGCAAAGCCCCCCCTCAACATATTATTGTATCCAATGGCATTCAAAATAGACGGGAACATTATCGCAAGTGTCCGACGCCGCCACCGACGCCGTAATGTTTACATATGTCGATCACCGTGGTTAAAGGCTGGTTCACACATAGCCGAGTCGGTGCGCGAGTCCAACACGAGTCACACTCGTCGATTATCGCCGTCGCTGGAGGCTGAGTCGGCCACGAGTAGCAATTGTTCCCGAGTCAAGGCGAGTGTAACACGAGTTAACTCGATTCAATACGAGTCAACACGTGTTCATGCAAGAGTTTGTACGAGTAACTGAGAGTCAAAACGAGTGTAACACGAACCCAACACGAGTGTCAAAAATTTGAAAAATAATGGCCACATTCCAGGGCACGTAAACAAAGAGTATGGACGAGTCAACGCGATTGTTACACGGATCAACACAATTTTTATACGGATAAACACGAAAGACAACGCATTGACTCTCGTTGGATCTCTGTTGCACACGTGTTGACTCGTGTTACATCCGTGTAAACTCTCGTTGATTCTTCCTACATTTTTGAAATAACGGTATTTCAAATGACACTTGCTTTTTCGTGTTACACTCGTGTTTTTTTCTCAGTGGATCGTGTTTACTCTTGTTTACTCGTGTTTTCACTTGTGTTTGAATCGTGTAAACTCTGGCATCATGGGGGCACCAAATTTTGGCACTCACATTCGTGCTTTCTACTCTTGTTGATACGTGTTGCATGTGTGTTACATACGTGTTGTTGCGTGTAGACACGTGTTGCTTCGTCAACGTCGAAATGATGACGAAAAGCGACGAATCACCAAAGAGTGTTACACGGGTTTACACGAGTCAACACGAGTTAACACGAATAACGAAGAGTTATTCAGAGTCAAACACGTATGTACACGAGTCTACACGTATTTAGGCCACACTCATGGGTACTTGCCACGGGACCCAAAAATTTCATGCATGCATGAAATTTTTGGACCCCGTGGCGAGTACCCACGAGTGTGTCGAGTATACACGAGCGTAGCACGAGTCTATACGAGTGTTGAGGAGTATCGACGAGTCATTGCTGAATAGCAAAATTTCATCACTCGTGTTGGACTCGCGCACCGACTCGGCTATGTGTGAACCAGCCTTTAGTTCGCGTCTATTTTGAAGGCGTTTTTTTCGGTTATTTGCCTCCTGCTGGCAATATATATGATGATGACAATATGTCATGGGGGGGTGACCCCCCTCAACCTATTATTGTATCCAAAAGCAGTCAAATAGACGGGAACATGATGGCCAGCATCCGCCGCCGCTCCGCGTAGTGTAAACAAGGCTGGCGGTACACCCGAACTCTACATTCTACCCCACTAATTTTCCAACTAGCATAACCGATGATTATCAATGATCAATCCCAGTCAGAAACGTCCATGCTTCCCTCCCATAAGTCAATGTCGGGATTACCACACTGTCATGCAAGGACTTCTTTACTTCCATGCTGATCACCCTATTTCTTCTTACTGCTTTCAGAGTTCCTACAACGCTCTTCCCCTGTTACACTTTCTCCCACACTTCTTCATCCATAGGCCTACTCACATCTTTACTCAACACACTGCCCAAATACTTAAATGAGCTGACATTCTTCATAGCCGTTCAACCTCACTTCACACTCTATGGTTGCACCCCTTTCAATGACCATAATATTGCTCTTCCTAGCATTTACCTCCAGATTCCGTTTTTCACACATTGTTCCAAACATATTTACCTGACCCTGCAACTCCCATGCACTATCGCTCATCAGAACTGTGTTGTCAGCAACAGTAGTACCGGTACTGTACTGTTGAGGCAACTTCCACTCGTTTCCTTCCCTTATCAGCGGTACACCAATGTCCGCTGCTCTTCCTTGTATTTCTTTCATGACTCCATCCATATACTGTACTGGTATATATTGAACAACCATCGGGACATCACATACACCCTTGCTTTAACCCAACATTCAGATTAAAGAACTCGCTCTGTTAATTATCCACACATACTGACACCTTTGCACCCTCATACATGCTCTTAATTGCTTTCAGCAACTTGCCATCTACTCCGTATATTTTCAGTACCGGTACCGGTACTTTCCACATACCTTCTCTATCAATTCTGTCATAGGTCTTCTCCAACTCCATAAATGCAGCATACAACTTTTGTCGCTTCTCCAGATATTTCTCCACAACACATTTCCGGGCAAAAATCTGAGCTACACATCCTCTTCCCTTCCTAAGATGACTACAGTATGCTAACCGTTTCCCCAGCAATACTGACTGAAAATGCCCAAATATATTGCATGTCCTCTTCAGATTTATCTACAATATGTAAAATTACACCAAATACCACTACAGTAGCACTGAAATCAATAAAACTCACTAACAGGATAAATAAATGAAAGAAATACTCCAAAAGATTAATATGTTTACCCTTTACCCAGCAATACTGACTGAAAATGCCTAAATAGATATCAATGATCTCATATCTACCACTCATAATCCAATACATTCCTACGCAGATGACTCAACACTCCACAGTTCCTTCACATTTACCAATTCTTTCACCCATCCCGATCTTATAAATTCAAAAATAAGCACTGCAATTTCTCTGAACCAGGACCTTTCTAGAATTGAAGAATGGGGACAAAAGAATCTAGTTTCCTTTAATGCACAGAAAACCAAGTACTGTACATTCAATTTTCTAACCGACAGAATCTCACTGACTCCCATATATTTTTTAATGATGTAAATATTCCCACTTCCCCTAGTATTGACATTCTCGGTGTAACATTAACTACTAACTTGAGCTGGACACATTATGTTAGAAGCATTGCTAAGAATGCCTCTAAAAAACTGGGACTCCTGTACAGAGTTCGAGAATTCTTCACTGACGAGCAGTTGGCCGTAATATATATAAGTCATGTGCGTTCTCAGATGGATTACTGTTCACCTCTGTGGAGTGGAAGTGGAGTGGTTGCATTGAGGCAGTTGGACAAAATTCAAAATAAAGCTATTAGATTAATCAATAACCCTGCAATCACACAGGACCTTCCTACATTATCCATACGAAGAAACGTTGCATCCCTTGCATTATTCTACAGATATTTTCACAGCAATTGTTCCGAGGAACTTGCTTCAATTGTGCCGCCTCTCCACATCTTTCCCCGTAGAACTAGGGCAGCTGAGAGCGCCCATGAATTTACACTCTCTCCTCCACAATGCAGAACTTCTGCTTATCAAAATTCATTTATCCCTAGAACTACTACTCTTTGGAATTCACTTCCCTCGAATTGCTTTCCACAAACTTACAATCTACAAATGTTTTTAAATCCAGTTGTTACAAACATTTTATGAATGGAGGATGCCTTTAGGCACATGGACCTTTTTGTTTTATCTGTGTTTTTCCTTCCTCCGTTCATTGTCTATTAAAAAAAAAAAAAATTTGCTCTTCAGATTTATACATACATACGTACATAACATTTTAAGACTGAGTGCTCCACACAGATGTGCAGTTTCAGTCTCTTTTCCTAATGGCGGCGTTCCAGGCAACCCTGTTAAGGGATGCTTTACTTGTCAAGTTTTTGGATTTGAGATCGGCACGTATAGTCCGATCCCAGGTCTTACTCGGTCCACCCCTTGGTGCAGCTCCCTCCACAATCGCAGACCTGCATCTTTTCACCCAATTTTGTTCATCCATTCTCTCCATATGTCCATACCATCCCAGTTTACTTGTACGCATCTCCTCGCTAATACTCTTTATACCTAAACGTCTCTTCAGCTCATCATTTGTTATTCTGTTGACATCATTTATCTGAAATATGTAAAATTACACCAATTACCAACTACATTACCAACAAATTTAATAAAGTACACTAACAGGATAAAGAAAATGTAAGAAATAGCCCTAAAGATGAATTTATCTATCTATCTATTGACGGACGCCTTGATCCCCGAAGGATTGGCCACGAACGAAACACCCCTATGCACCTCTGTCCCCAGCCAGTCGACGCCCCTCCTCCCATCCAGCACCGCTTTCACGCATATACTTCTTAACTCCATCCTTCCACCTCTCTCTCGGTTTATTTCTCCCTCTGTCCTTCCACCTCACTCGTACACGCTCTTAGTCATTCTCTCGCTTCCCATACGTTCCACATGGCCGAACCATCTCAAGGTGTTCTTTTTCGCACTTTCCAGTACATTCACACCACACCTCTCTCGTACTTCCTCATTCGTCTGTCTATCCCTCCATGTAACTCTGCACACACTTCTCAAGTAACTCATTTCCATCCCTTTCACTCTTGGTTTGAATCTCTCCAACAACGTCCATGCTTCGCTTCCGTAAGTCAGTGTCGGGATTACCACACTGTCATGCAATGACTTCTTCAGTTCCATGCTGACCACCCTATTTCATGTTACTGCTTTCAGCATTCCTACAACCCTCTTCCCCTGTTGCACCCTCTCCCACACTTCTTCATCCATACTCCCATCTTTACTCTGTACACTGCCAAGATACTTAAATGAGCTGACAATCTCCATAGCCTGACCGTTCAACTTCACCTCACACTCTGTGGCTTCACCCCTTTCGAAGACCATAACCTTGCTCTTCCCCGCATTTACCTTCAGATTCCATTTTTCGCACACTGTTCCAAAAATATTACCAGACCCTGCAACTCCCATTCATATCATCAGCAAACAGCAGTACACAAACATCCACTGCTCTTCCTTGTATTTCTTTTATGACTCCATCCATATACTGTATATATAGAACAATCATCTGGACATCACACACCCTTGCTTTACCAAACATTCAGATCAAAGAACTCCCTCTGTTCATTCTTCACACGTACTGATACCTTTGCACTCTCATACATACTCTTCACTGCTTTCAGCAAATTGCCATCTACTCCATATATTCTCAGTACAGTACTTTCCACATACCTTCTCTATCAACTCTGTCATTCCACTCGTTTCCTTCCCTTATTAGTGGTACACCAACATCCACTGCTCATCCTTGCATTTCTTTTATGACTCCATCCATATACAGTTCAGTATATATTGAACAACCACGGGGACATCACACACCCTTTCTTTAACCCAAAATTCAGATCAAAGAACTCGCTCTGTTCATTCTCAACACATACTGACACCTTTGCACCCTCATACATGCTTTTCACTGCTTTCAGAACTTGCTATCTGCTCCGTATATTCCAAGTACTTTCTACATACCGGTACCTTCTCTATCAACTCTGTCATAGGCCTTCTCCAAGTCCATGAAGGCAGCATACAACTTTTGTCCCTTCTCAAGATATTTCTCCACAACATATTTCAGGGCAAAGATCTGAGCTACACATCCTATTCCCTTCCTATGATGAATACTGTATGTTAACCGTTTCCCCAGCAATACTAACTGAAAATGCCCAAATATTTTGCATGTGCACTTCTGATTTATCTAAAATATGTAAAATTATACCAAATACCAACTACATTAGCACAAAACTCAATCAATCACAGAAACAGGATAAAAACAGAATAAATACCCCAAAAGATGAATACGTTAACCCTTTCCCCAGCAATACTTACTGAACATGCACAAATAAATTGCATGTGCTCTCCAGATTTAGCTGAAATATGTGAAATTACACCAAATACTAACTACATTAGCACAAAAATCAATCAAGCACTTTAACAGGATAAATAAAATGGAAGAAATAGCCCAAAAATGAATTTATCTATAGCCTACCGGTATATATTGCCGGACACCTTGATCCCCGAAGGGGTAACCATGAACGAAACGCCTGCGTATTTCAAGCTCGCTTGAGTTATCACTCAATCGTCTTTTAGAGCTTTTTGGCCCGGGGTAATTACCACACCATCGCGTCATAAGGAGTTTGAGGGGGTTAAATTGCTAGATACATAGAGGAAGAGGAATGCCAAGTAAACAAAAATATATAAGATATTTTTAACATCTATCTATCATCTATTGCCTGACGCCGTGATCCCCGAAGGGGTGGCCAAGAACAAACCGCCCCCATGCACCTCTGTCCCCAGTCAGTCGACGCCCCTCCCCCCAACCAGCACCGCCTTCGTTCATGTACTTCCTCACTCCATCCTTCCACCTCTCATTCGGTCTATCTCTCCCTCTCTGTCCCTCCACCTCGCACTCATACACCCTCTTAGTCATTCTCTCGCTTTCCATACGTTCCATATGGCCGAACCATCTCAAGTTGTTCCTTTTCACACTTTCCAGCACATCTACCTCCACACCACACCTCCTTCTTACTTCCTCATTAGTCTGTCTATCCCTCCATGTAACTCCGCACGCACTCCTTAAGTAATTCATTTCCACTGCTCTCACTCTTGGTCTGAGTCTCTCAACCAACGTCCATGCTTCGCATCCGTAAGTCAGTGTCGGGATTACCACACTGTCATGCAAGGACTTCTTCACTTCCATACTGACCACCCTCTTTCTTGTTACTGCTTTTAGCGTTCCTACAACCCTCTTCCCCTGTTGTACCTTCTCCCGCACTTCTTCATCCATAGTCCCATCTTTACTCAACACACTGCCCAGATACTTAAAAGAGTTGACAATCTCCATAGCCTGACCGTTCAGCTTCACCTCACACTCTGTGACTTCACCCCTTTCGAAGACCATAACCTTGCTCTTCCCCGCATTTACCTTCAAATTCCGTTTTTCGCACACTGTTCCAAACTCATTTACCAGACCCTGCAACTCCCATTCATTATCACTCATCAGAACTGTATCATCCGCAAACAGCAGTATAGGTAGCTTCCACTCAATTCCCTCCCTTTTCAGCGATACACCAACATCCACTGCTCTTGATAGTATTTCTTTTATGACTCCATCCATATATACAGTAAACAACCACGGGGACATCACACACCCCTGTTTCAAACCAACATTCAGGTCAAAGAACTCGCTCTGCTCACTCTCCACACGTACTGCCGCCTTTACACCCTCATACATGCTCTTCACTGCTTTCAGCAACTTGCCCTCTACTCCGTATATTCTAAGTACTTTCCACAAACCTTCTCTATCCACTCTGTCATAGGCCTTCTCCAAGTCCATAAAGGCAACATTCACCTTTTGTTTCTTCTCCAGATACTTCTCCACAACACAATTCAGGGTAAAAATCTGATCTACACATCCTCTTCCCTTCCTAAAAACCTCCCTGCTCGTCGCCTATCCATTTCTCCGTTCTCACTCTCACTCTCTCAATCACTACCGGTACCCTACTGTATACCTTCCCTACAACGCTTAGAAGACATATTCCTCGGTGGTTACCACACACTCCTCTTTCCCCTTTGCCCTTATATAGGGGGACTATTATGCCAGTCTTCCAGTCATCGGGTGCACTCCCCTTCTCCCATGCTAGTTTGCACATTTTCCATACCCATTCTATCACTATCTCACCACCATACCTCAACATTTCCCCACACACTCCATCTGTTCCTGGTGCTTTCCCCAACTTCACTCTTTTCATAGCTTCCGACACTTCTGACCTCCTGATCCCCACCTCCTCCTCCACTACTTCTCTTCTTCTCCCTCCCATACCATATCCAGCTATGTTTGCTGGCTCTTCATTCCTTACATTTAGCAACTCACTGAAGTACTCCCTCCATCTTTCGACTCTCTCTTGCTTCTCGGCTAGCATTCTCCCATTCTTATCTTTCACACCCTTACTGTTTCCCTTGCTACCTTCCCTAACTTTCTTGACTTCTTCCCAAAACAGTTTCTTACTCTCCCTCCATTTTACACTCAGGTGCTCGTTTCTGTCTCTCGGAATCTTCATTCCCTCTACTACCCAACCACTCTCTATATGCTTTCTTCTTTTCTTCCACAGCTATTCTTACCTCTTCTGTCCACCATGCTGTACCTTTCACTCCCCTCCCTCTTCTCCTCACTCCACACACCTCCTCACATGCTGCACAGATCTCATCCTTAAACACCTTGCTCATCTCCTCCACTTCCTCCATAACTTCCAGGTCGAACCCACCTAGTCGTCTTTCCACTGCTCTCCTGTACTCCTCCCTGACTTCCTCCTCCTGCAACCTCTCCACCCTCCTCACCATTCCACCCTCCTCTCGCCTCCCTCCAGCTCTCCTCACCCACTTCTTTTGTATCCTAACCTTAGCTACCACTACATAATGATCAGACAGACCCCCTCCAATACCCCTATACACCCTAGCATCCATCACAGATTTCTTCATTCGTTCATCCACACATACATAATCAATCAATGACTTTCGTTCCACCACTGTCTTATCCTTCATCATCAACATCCGTTTCCACGTGTACCTGTGGATCATTCTGTGTCGGAAGAAGGTGTTGGCTATCCACAGCCTCCTCCCCACACATACGTCCACAAGTGCACTACCATTCCCATTCACCTCTGATGGTACCCCCCACCCTCCCACCACTCCCTCAACTTTCCTATCACCCACCTTACCATTCATATCCCCAATCAGAAATATTCTTTCGTTCTTGTCAAACTTCTCCAGGCACGCCTCAACATTCATCCAGAACTCCTCTTTCTTTCTTTCAAGTATATCCTCTGTCGCATACAATCAATACAATATTTTTAACATGAGGTTGCTTATAATAATTTGTACCTCTGCAGTTTCTCCATGGCTAACGAAAAAGGTCACATTCCTAAGAAGCCCCAACCAAAAAGGCCAAGCTTCTGTACAGAACAAATGCCACACCATTACCCTTATGGTGACCCTATCAAATAATCAAAACAACCACACTTCTTAACCCAATTCCCGCGGGGCCCCTCATATGACGGAGACGATTTTCCGGCTATTTTGTAGCCTGTGAGCCAGGCCAGCTTTTGCAAGCAGCACGGATGGATGTCAGCCGGAGCCTACAGGCCCCGCCACGACACTGAGGTTTGTGTGAGAGAGAGTTCACTTATGTGCAGCGTCACACATAACGAAAACAGAAAATAATTGGTAATTATTAGCGATTTCGCCTAGGCCTATCGGATTTGGTATTTTTTAGCAATTTTGCCCTTCGTTTGCAAGATCCTTACAAGAAAACCAGACGTCGTACAGGGATGATTCAGGAGTAATTTGAAAGCTATTACCGTACTTTCACGAATACATAATTGTATTACGCCCTGGCTTTTGCTTATGCATGAAAATGAGCAGGGAATGAAGGCAATTTCGGGCAATTATGCCTACTCGTACAGGAGTCCTTGGAGCGGCTTCGGTCGCGCCGGGAATTTCCACACCTCACACCACACACACACATCACACAGTTTTTCCTACACCGAGAAATGACTCTCCGGCTGTCATTTCTCGAAGACTTCTAGCCGGAGACATTGAGAGCAACCCAGGACCCACCTACACATACATATGTCCAACTTGCTCAAAACCCATCGCTTCGAGTCGCCACACTAATGGCTCAGTTCTCTGCAATTCATGCAGGAACTGGACCCACTTCACCTGCACAACACTTGCCTCCAAGAAACACTACACGAACACCTGGACCTGTTCCTCATGCCCCTCCCTCTCCCAGTCAAATCCTTCACCTAAAACCCGTCCACCTCTCCTCCCCAACCCACCTAACCTTCCCATATCATCCACTACCCCCCCTAAAACCTGTCCACCTCTCCTCCCTAACCCACCTAACCTTCCCATACCATCCACATCCTCAACTCAACATACCACACCCCATCCTAATCCATTCCAACCCCCATCTGCTCCCCAATCCCCACCCCACCTCACCCATCCCAACCCCCAGCCCCTCCCTCACCCCCACCCCCACCCCCTCCCTCACCCCATCCTCGTGCAGCAGCACCCAACATACATCGTGCACATAACATTAACATTCTCCAATTGAACATAGATGGCATCAACACAAAGAAACTCTCACACTTCATCAAACAACACAACATACACATTGCCATCTTACAAGAAACAAAACTCCGCACAACACAAAAAACACCCACATTTCATGATTTCACCACCATCATACAAGACCGGGCTGTCGGCGGAGGCGGTGGACTCATCACCCTGGTACACAAAGAAATATCATACATAGTTACCAGTGTACAAACCAAATCCCTCCTCCCCCCAAATGATAACACAACAGAAATACAATCAATTAAAATATGCACTGGCAACAACTCCAACATAACCATCATAAACACATACATCCCCTACAGTACCAAATGAATACAGACCACACTTACAACCCATCACAAACACCCCACACATCATCCTGGGTGGTGACTTCAATGCCAAGACGTCGGCCTGGTTTGTCGACAACCCCGACACAGATAGAGGGCTGGTACTACAAAATCAAACTGTTAACCTCATCATCCTTAACGACATCCATCAACATACCCATATTCCTCACCAAGCCCTCTATAACCCATCATCTCCAGACATCACCTTTTGCTCCCCAGAACTCGCCCCCACAACATCCTGGAGGGTGGTCAGAACCTTAGGCTCTGACCACCTCCCGATCATTATCACCACCAAAACCAGACTCACCCCAGCTAACCACAAACACACATACACCAATTATAAAAGACCTAACTGGAAAGCATTCACAAATGAGACAGAACAACACTTCACAACTCTAAACAGTACACCCATGACTAACATCAACAATGCTGTACACATACTCAATAAAACTATCCAAAACACTGACAAGAAACACATTCCAAGAGGTAACAGAAAAAGACACAACCCCAACTTCACACCAGAAATTCAAAACCTCATCAGACAATGCAACATACTGAAACCCTCCCCAGCACCCCACACACAAGACATCACACAACAAATCCAAGCACTCAACACCCAAACTAACAACAAAATACAAGAACAACAAAACTAAATTGGAATAATTTCCTACAAACACTTGATCACAAAACAAACCCCAAAAAACTCTACAAAACACTAAACAGCATCACACTTTCCAACAGCAACACAACACAATCACATGCTGCAATCACAACAACAGACTCTACTCCTTCATGTAAACAACAAGCAAACACTCTCATCAATCACTTCTCACATGTCAGTCACCTAAAACCTCACAAAGACGACCGACGTGTCATCCGACGTAAGAGACAATTCCCCACAGACCCTGACTATACACCCTTCACCAATCACCAGACAAAGCATATCATCAACAATCTCAAGCACTCACCCGCTTGTGGCCTAGACAACATAAGCAACATACACCTCAGACACCTGGGACCACAAGGCATACAAGCACTCACTAACATATCAAACTACAGTTATTCACACAACACAATACCAGACATTTGGAAGCATGGTCTCATCACCACATTCCCCAAACCCAACAAAGACCCCACGCTACCCTCCTCGCACCGCCCCATCACACTCCTTTGCTCCCCCTCCAAAGTCATGGAACGCCTAGTGTTACAACTAATTACACCCGACCTACCCCTAGCTCCAACACAACATGGCTTTAGGCCACTGCACTCCACAAACACTTCTCACAGACCTTACACAAAGAGCTTTAGATGGCATCAACTCAGCTAGACCACCACACAGATCACTATTAGCCACACTCGACATTAGTAAAGCCTTCGATACCATCCCCCGCCACAACCTAACAAACAAAATCTACAACACAAACGTGCACAACAACACAAAAAGGTGGCTGGCCAACTTCCTAGCAGGCAGATGTGCAAACGTATCTTTTGCCGGTCAGTCATCTAAAATCAGAAACTTTCCAAACGGAGTCCCACAAGGATCCGTCCTATCGCCCGCACTCTTCAATCTGTACATGCACGATATAACTACACCCAATACGCCCCAAATAAACTTAGCCTCCTATGCAGATGACATAACACTCACATGCACACACCATGACCCAAAAAGAGCAACAGATCTCCTTCAACCCTATCTCAACACACTACATGGCTGGTGCACTACAAACAGACTTAATCTACCCCCAGCCAAATCCACCGCAACCCTGCTCACAAGCTGGACAGAACACAAATACATCCCTCAACTCACCATAAACAACACACCCCTAACACATACACACACACACAAAATCCTAGGAGTAACATATGATACTCATATGACATTCAAACAGCACACCACAAACATCAAAAAGAAATGACACCCAGACTTAACGCCCTCAGGTCACTTGCTCACACAAAATTTGGACACAACAAAGAAACTACCACCACAGTATATAAACAATACATAAGATCAGTGATCATGAGAGGCACTCAATTCCTGGCAGTTGCCTCCACGAACCAAGACCACCCACTAAACTACATGGCAACACACCCACAGACACCAAGAAATATCAAAACAACACCCAGCACACGGTATCACACACAATTACTGTCCTCTCTCCCACCCCGAACCACCTTCCAGAAGCACATCCATACTCATATCTCTCGCCGATCCATCCTCACTCACAGACAACACGCAGCTGCAAGCACGACCTCCCGAAATCCATCCTTCCGAATCCTCCCTTCCTCGCGAGGACAGAGTCCACCTGGCCAGGCTGAGATGCGGACACCATCCAGCTCTCCTGAGCTATCAGAAGAGACTGGATGACTCCGTTGTCGATGCCTGCCCGGGATGTAACACAGCACCCCATACCATTAAACACATAATAGAAGACTGCATTTCACACAACCACTTACGCCAACAACACAATCTACACTCAATGAGAGCTCTGTGGGAAAGCCCGATCGTGGCCATGGCCTTCCTCAGGGACTCGGGGCTATTCGGCCAGGCAGCTTAGGGAACAACAACAACAACTCTTACAGGATTAATAGCTTTAACCAAAATGGTCACACTCCTTAATGGTCTAAGTGGCCATAGCCAAAATGGCTACACTATATTCCTTCTGTACTTTCTCCATGCCCGATGAGATATATGATATTTTGATATATGTGGCACAGCCCTAGTATCCAACACAATACCCTGCGTGCAACCCCGCTCGAACCCCGCAAAACGTTGCTTGCAACTTTAATTATTATTATTATTATTATAACACCAAAGCGATGCTGGCCTCCAATGTCTGACAGGATAGCAGTATTTGGTATGGCTTATTACGTCACCCAAATGTACAGTAAAGTTTATATATCTGGGGCAGTTTGTTGGAATTTGACACCCACAGGAGTTTAAAGGGAGAATTGCTATTTTGGGACTCCCTTCTCCCTCATGCTCAGCCCCATTAGTTTGGCGATTTTAAGATCTTTTGTGCCAATTAG
Source organism: Paralithodes platypus (assembly GCA_032716605.1). NCBI lineage: Eukaryota > Metazoa > Arthropoda > Malacostraca > Decapoda > Lithodidae > Paralithodes > Paralithodes platypus. The sequence continues at coordinate 4,373,167 of CM064575.1, forward strand.
GTATTGATGTTTTCCTGGCGACTAATAGCTAGCCTGAGAGAGTTAGAGTTAGAAAGTTAGAGTTTATTATCGATACAAAGTGGCCCCTTTACACTCCTGGCCACACACTCCAGCCTGGCCGTATCAAAGGCTTGGTCTCCGGGGCAGCTGAAGGTCGCCTCAGGTAACTCTGCAATCCGCACCTTCACCTGCAACATGATCATATACAACAGTTAAAGCAAAAATATATATAGTAAAAACATAATAATATAACATAAATAAATAAGCAAAAAATAAATAAATAAATAAATAATTATATAGTCATGTCATGTACTGTACATTTGTGCTGTTTCAGACACCTAAATTACATCAATAGCCGATAATCTTATAACTAATAGTATGGGAAGCAGTGTGTAGTTTTCAAAAGGTTAGGTTATACGTGTGAGCATGTGAAATACCTCGCACTACTTGATGGAGTCTTGGGTGAGGGTAACTCGACCCAGAGAGTAAAATTGGCAAAATCTCATTGACATCAGAAGCCTAACAGGGCTGCCCAACAATGCCGATGCACATGCCAAAGAAATCTAAAGTGGAGGACCCTTTGCTATGGAGGTAACTCGATCTGTGGAGTGATTCTATTGGCCTCCATGTCCTAAAATGGTTGCCCGGTGATGTGCGTGCACATACCCTTGCTCGTTTGACCAACTATGCAGGCACTAGTTGTGTGACATAGACCAGGACCTGTCTGCCAAGGAAACCATATAAATGAAAGTGGAGTGAGTGCATATTTTGAGGTGAGCAGGGCAAGCCAAGCCTTTGCTTGCCTGACCCGATTTGTAAGCGCTAACTTTATGACATAGGCTGTGACCTATCAGCCTCTGTGGCCACTTAGATGGGAGCTGAGCCCTTATTCATAGAACTGTTATGCAGATGATAGCCACGTGATATAGACCAGGTCCTGTCGACGTCGAAAGACGTTCAGAGGCTAGTGGAGCAAGTAAAAGCGAACAAAGCGAGTCATCATGTTCTCTCAGCTAGTATATGCAATACATATGCTGTGTACATTTAATGAAATAAACTACCAAGATTCCTTTACACCTATGATCTAGGAAGTAATACAAATGATATCGATGTGCAGGAGTGAAGTGCTTTCATATCATCATCATTTAACTATCTCCTTACCACACCGCTGAGTTCATCACAGGTTATCGCAAAGTCACGGGAGGGCATGGTGGTGGTCACGGTGATAGTAGTAGCAGCAGTAGTAGTAGTAGATGTTGCTGGATCTGGTATTGAGGGGTTGTTGATCTTGCAGTTCACATTCTGCTCCCAGTCACAATTCTAGGGAAGAAAGACATAAGCTATCGAAGCAGTGGCGATTTTATGTTGAAGTTTAGTCCCATTAGATTTTAATTTAAGACATTTGACCCATTAGTTTGGCGATGTTATGACCTTTTGTGCTATTTCGGTGTCGACTATAATGGCCACCATGAATACCAATGATTAAATGACTGCCCTACATCCTTCAAACCTTTGTTCTACCGACGATACGTAGACAACACTTTCCTGATTTCCAGAGATAAAGATCATATTCCACAATTCCTTGCCTACCTCAACTCAAAGCATGAAAATATTGAATTCACCTCTGATATTAACCCCTTCTGTACCAGTGCCGTCCTTTCAATCTATTCTGACTATTAGACGATTTTATTCAGTTTAAAAGAGCCTCCAGCAAATAAACGGGCTGCGAACTATATCACTTAACCCCTTTTACGACCGCAGATCCTTTTTAAACTGCACAACACCGTCTACATATAGCTAGGATAAAATTAATAAGACGTCGCCGGTACAGAAGGGGTTAAATCTAATGGTCTCCTACCTTCCTTGACATCGTGATTGATCACTCTTATGATAACTTCTCAACATCTATCTATAGGAAGCCTACATATACCTACCTATCTATCTATCTATATGCTCAGGCCCAATCCTCACTTTTCCTATTTTTTATTTTTATTTTCCTCTATTTTATTATTATTATTATTATTATTATTTTCTTTTTGTATTTTCTTGGGGGTGGCCGACTCAAGACCGACCTATGAAATTGTTCTCATTCTTTCCAATCTCATAAAACACAAGGGATAGTCAGTTAGAAGTCATAAACCATATATTAACCCCTTCTGTACCAGCGACGTTTTTTCTATTATATTCTGGCTACTATTAGACGTTTTTTTTTCAGTTTAGAAAATGCCTCCAGCAAGTAACAGGCTTCGAATTATCACAGTTACTTTTAAAACTGCACAAAATCGTCTAAATATAACTAAAAGAAAATGAAGAATACATCGCCGGTACAGAACGGGTTAATCCCCCTTAAGCCGGTATCACACGAGTGCTTTTTCCCTCAACATTTATCCTCAACACTGGTCTGGCAGCTTAGGAGGTCAACATAATTATATATTATTGTGGTTGCCTAAATTCATCTACCATCAGTCTAGTTTCTGATATCAATGCAAAATATGCTAGAAATGTTGCCAGAAAAATGTTGATTATCGAATGTTGAGTAAAAAAGTTCTCGTGTGATACCGGCTTTACAGTGCTATTCGTCAACACGCCCGTGAATCAGATCACATACTGCTGGAGAATTGACCACTTGCGAGTTTCAGGCTATAAGGAAGTTGGAGCCGTGAACACGATATTAAACATAATGATGTAGGTTTCTGATGGATAAATGGTATGTTGAATTGGGTTTTATGTATTTATATATGTACTACAACCGTATTTTGGCTGTAATTTCTGTTAAATATTGTTGTCTAAAGCTCCAACTTCCTTATAGAAAGAAACTCGCAAGTCGGCAATTGTTCACTCCAGAAATCGTGTCGATACGGAGAGGACCTCAACAAAATGTTCAGTAGGCTAAGAATAACACCAATGAAATAGCTACGATAGGGGCGAGTCACTTATCTTTACTGCCAGATTAAATGTTATTCCCTGGGGATTAGAATAAAAATCTTACCTTTAATGCCGGATTAAATATTATTCCCTGGGGATTAGAATAAAAATCTTACCTTTAATGCCAGATTAAATATTATTCCCTGGGGACTAGAATACAAATCTTACCTTTAATGCCAGATTAAATATTATTCCCTGGAGATTAGAATAAAAATCTTACCTTTAATGCCAGATTAAATATTATTCCCTGGGGACTAAAATACAAATCTTACCTCTAATGCCGGACTAAACATTGTTCCCTGAGGACAAGTGAAATGGTGGGGTCTGGAGGCGTAACAGTTGTAGAACTTTTGACAGTCGCAGGGGTCGGGAAACAGTCCATCACTTGGGCAGCTAACTGTAAGGAAGGAAGGGGTGTATGACTGACTGGTACCATAGTTAATAATAGTACTGACTGGTTTACTGTAAGGAAGGAAGGAAGGAAGGGGGGGGGGGGGGAGGTATGACTGACTGGTACCATAGTTAATAATATATATATATATATATATATATATATATATATATATATATATATTTTTTTTTATTTTTTTTTTTTTTTTTATTTTTTTTTTTTTTTTCAAATAATAAACCACTCAGCCTGTGCATCCCCTCTTTGGAACCTAAACCAGGTCAGAACAGTCATCAAAGCGTCCGACTTGGTAGTCATTCAGCTAATAGTAGTACTAATAGTAGTACTAATAGTAGTAATAGTAGTACTAATAATAGTACGAACTGGTTTACTGTAAGGAAGGAAGGAAGGAAGGCTTCGATTCTGACAGAATTCGTAATATTTACCATATATAGCATTATATCTGCTCCATGTGCATTTATTTGACTTATATGATGAACTTATGAACAGTGAAGACCAGCAAATAGGTGTAAACAGCAAATATCTAGTGAAAAACGTATGCATGTGGCGGGAGATGGTGGAGGGAGGTGAGGTAGAGAGTGTAACATAGGTGTGCTTCCTGGGCCTGCTGGAGGCAAACTGAGCCTCCCAGCTCTCATCCACGCATGTGAAGGGTAGGAGGGAGTGTGGGAGACCAGACTCATCATATTTCGTACAGGGAAAGGGAGGAAAGACGAAAGTAAGGAAGAATAGCCAATAATTGAGGAAGGGGGAAGTAGGGGGAGAAAGGGTGGAGGGGGGGGGAGAGGGAGGGGGAGGACACATGTAGGGGAGAGGAAGGAGGTACTAGAGAGTGATTATACTACCTAATCACATTTTGCTTCTGTTTGAGTGCCTGTGGGGCATTTTTGGGGGTATATTTTCATGGGCTCGTTTACATGAGGCCTATCGTGTACGCTATACTGACACTTCCATGAGGCCTATCACACTTCCTGGGTTAAATACCATAAATACATGAAGCCCTGGCCCAGCTGTAAATCTTGACAACTATACGTACAAGTTTGTGAGCACGTTGACGGAGGCAATGTAGGCCCCTTGGTTGTTAATTCTGCGGTTGTGAGTTTAGCGGTTGTAGGTCCTTGTGTGGCAGTTGAAGGTGCTGTGGTGGACCCGGTAGAGGTAAGCAGCTCCGAACTCAGAACCTGTATTAGGGGATATCTGGAAAGGTATGGGAAAGCATTATACTAAGTTAAATACACATTGTGGCATGTATATCAAAACACATATATAATACTCATATATACGGCAATAATATGTCAATCTATCTATCTATCTATCTATATATGTGTGTGTGTGTTATTTTTCCAACTTCCCCTCCAAAGATCCCCATTATATAGCCATTAAATTTGATTACTGAACATCTGGAGGTCTTACTCCAGATGATGAGTCAGATGACGAGTTTCACAACCGACTGGACCCGCTCGGACTTCCCTTTATAACGGTGGCATCTGGCTGTCCTTCAGTTTGGCTCGGTGCAGGGCTCAACTTCTCATCCCTACATCGCTACTGTCCCATCATCTCGTTTTCTAATTAAGGACTTGACACATTCAACTCGTGCCACCTTGTAGGCTTCTATACAACTTAGCATATTCATTAATAGAAAAACATTATACATCAAAATACAGTATACGGTTTATGACCTTCCAGCACCACACACTCCCACAAGGTCATCAAGGTACAATCGCTCTAATAAGTGATGTCTCGGCACCAAGTATGTTTTGATCAATAATTGGGTATCAGCAATATCTAAGATTCATTTCTTCATATCGAGTGAACTATACAAACATGTTCCTACACTTACCCACCCAATTCAACATCTGACAGACATTAATACAGAACAGAGCAAGCCAAACATAATGACAGCTGGGCCATGACTTATTAGCGCGACCGTACAGTCACTTACAAAACTTCTCACTAACCTTCCTTCGCCTCAAGCTCAATTGACCACTTGCGAGTTTCAGGCTATAAGGAAGTTGGAGCCGTGAACATCGATATTAAAGAAAATGCAATAATAATGTGGGTTTATGATAGATGAATAGTATACTCGATTTGGTTTTATGTATTTATATATGTATTATGACCGTATTTTAGCTGATAATTCTGCTAAATATTGATGGCCACAGCTCCAACTTCCTTATAGACCAAAACTCGCAAGTGGTTAATTACCCCTCTGTCTTCCCCATACCCTTCCTAATCTGAATAAAATCGTCTAATAATAGCCAAAAACAAAAAGCACAGAAAACATGCATCATTGTATATTGAAAGGGTTCAAGCTCTAACCTTCCTTGTCCACAGGTTCCTTGGAAGTCATCCAGGTCTATGGCCCAGACCATGGCCCCAGCCAGCCCTTGGAGCCTCACAAACTCTGCCTTCTTCCTCACCATGTCCACGTCGTCATAGCCCACCCACTGCTGCCCACGATAGGCGTAGGGGCCCATCTTACCTGTGGAGTCCTGTCAAGTACACCAGTAACACTTTAAGGGGAGATGGTTCGCTTTTTGGGCGATTTTTGCATGTATTCATTATTTTTCTAGTTTCCTCCCTAGACCTCCATCAAATTAAAACAAAATATCCATTAGATCCCCCGTCTAGATTAATTTGTACATTTTTCGGTAGAAAAATTTCCCGGCCAAAGGCCGGTTCTTCCAACATTACAGGCTCACTATCGTTCGCCAGGGAAATAATTGACACCTAAATAGTACGAAAGGTCTAAATATTGATGAAGAAATGGGGCGAAAGGCCTTAAAATCGCCAAACTAATGGGCAGAACGTCTTATAATCTGAAAACTAGTGGGGCTAAACACGAGGGAGAAAGTGGTCCAGATAACCGGGCCATGTCCCCTTAATATGTGTACTGTACTACACCAGTTACACCTGTATACATGTACTACTGTAATGCCAGCAGTCGTGGCAAGTGCTTAAACAGAACTGGATGTAGAAAATCGCTTGAGCTATCAGACCAAGTGGAGTACTTCTCTTGGTCTAGTGGTGAGAGTGTTCGCCTCGTAAGCGTGAGGACCCGGGTTCGAGCCTTGGGCCTTGGGTGGTAGCCTCATAATTACATTTTGGGGGTCGATTTCTGCATCTAACAAAGTTTAGGTGTGTTGGTTAAATTGTAAATAGTATTTATGTATGTATGTATGTATTCAAACATTCTGATTAGCTTAAACATTATTATAGCAAAAGAACATAACACATCTATTCAACTGACAGGACACAGTATTTTCTTCAAAACATGAGCCTATATAAGAAATATATCATCACTATATAAGACAGGTCTCACCTTGATCTGTGTCCATCCCTGAGAGAGTCTGGAGCATATCTCGACGTAGCTGAGGAACCCTGGCTGGTTGGTGATGTTGCCCGCAGTGCCCGGACCCGAGGCTGGTGCTGGAGGTGTTATCCTGGAGGTGCTTAGTGTGAAGGACTGCCCGAATAAAGGAACCCCCAACACAAGCTTGCTGGCCGGGGCACCACCTGCTATCCAGTGGGACACAGAAAACGCAGCGTAAAAGTTCGTCGTGTCAAAGTCCCGCTTGTAGAGAGGAGAATGGTGGTCAGCTTTCTTATCCTTATATCCATGGAAATCATAAGTCATGAGATTGATAAAGTCAAGATTAGCAGCCAGAGTGGGAATATCATACGATGAGTTTGCGACTGCCTCTGATGCCCCAACAGCCGCTGTCAACAATAAATTCTTGGGCAAGAAGGCTGCCTTCAGCTCCTTAACGAAAATTCCAAAGTTGTCTTTGTCTGCAGGACTACCTCCATCTTTGTATCCTGGATATTCCCAGTCGAGGTCCAGCCCATCAAAGTTATATTTCAGGAGAAAGTTGACAGCATGAGTGATAAAGTTTGTTCTCTTAGAAAGTGATGCCACAAGATCAGAGTATTTGGAGGAGCCCCTTGAGTCCGTCCATCCTCCCAGAGCCAGTAGAGTTTTCAGCTCGGGCTTCTGTTGCTTCAGAGCCGTGAACTTCCCGTAGTTGTTGAGGCCGTAGTTGTCGGGCAGGTCGAGGTAAGGATCGAAGGCCTGCATGGTAAAGGTGGAGGGGTTCAGGGTGGCAAAAGCGTAGATCAGGTGAGAACAGGTCGTCCCGTTGATGTCCTTCACTTGAAACTTGCCAGTGCCTGGAATAGATATATTATTAACCATTTCAGTACATTGTAAAATTTGCGTGCACATTATAGAACACAAAGAAGCAAAACAAATGGCAGGCAACATATAAAAAGTGTGTGATAATCGTTATGTGTGGCGATTTGGACATTTTATAGTCTTCTTGAACACACAAATGATGCCTATGCTAAATGTCTTCTGTAATGAATGCCATATTAAGGGGCTTTCACACATTCACAAGTTCCGCTACGAGTCCAATAACCTGAAAAGTCCACGTTGTTGGGGAGAAATGGCCCCAACTTTAGTGGTCACCAACAGTTGTACAAGGGAGATACGCATGACTTATGACGGTTGATGACGGACCTTCGTATGACTTACGACGGTTGATGACGGACCTATGTATCTGCAACGAGTTATGACGAGTCATCACGCATTTAATGAAATCCAAAATTTCAGTTAGTCAGTCCGTAGCCAGCCCTTACTCTCACAAGGAGTAGGGATCAGCAAGAGACACAAGAAAGGAAAAATAGGTGACAGGAGAAGAACACATATAACAGTTCGCCCACAAAAAGCAAACACACAAGCATTCAGAAGCATCAATCACGTATTAGCCCCCCAAAATCAATGGCTTCACCTCAGATGCTATACTTCAAAACTTAACGGTAAAAAAAACGGCCCACGAGTTGCCATGACGACCTACAATGGCACTACAACCAACAACGAGTAGGTATGACCATGTTTTGACATAATGTCCCACTATTATACGTGGCTATTATTTAAGACTCTTAGCTAGGTTGTCAAAAGTAGTGAGTACTCTTCATGGTCGGGAGACGCACCAACTCACCATGACTGCCAAATAATCCGCTACAAGATCCTAATAATATGTACTATTCACAACGTATGAATGCCGACTGGTCTATATCCAAACTACTAATCGTTACGACTCCTTTTTGCCACTACGACATATTCCAAAATTTTGAACATGTTGAAAATGTTCCCCCAACCATACCACGACCATGGCGACCTAGCTACTACATCCCCCGTCTGTAGTACCGACTCCATCACAAGCATCAACTCAGCGTGATTCGGGATTCAACTCGTCGATGTGTGAACGCTCTTTTTGTGAAACTCTATATAATATGTGTTTAGTTTAATACTTTTACAATCTTTAATGTGTTCTCTCATACACATACCAATTTTACAGTGTACAGTATACCAAGGCAATTTTTCACTTTATTCGGGCTAACATAACGGTAGATAGATGGTGAAATGGGTCTTGAAAGCAGTGAAACAACAAGGTTATCTCTGCCCCAATTCGAAATAGTTGATAAATAAGATGTTGTGGCCTCATCATGTGAGTTTTGAAGATACTACATGGTGGACCCTTGTGGAAAGTTGGGTGAATATTGTAAGGTAGAGTCATCGACCTATGAATGGATAGGACTAGAGCTACAATTGAGAAGACTATTAACCCCTTCTGTACCGGTGATGTACTTTTCATTACATTCGGCCAACTTTTAGACGATTTTGTTCAGCTTAGGAAGGACGTATACCCATTAAAAGGCTGCAGACTATCTCAATTAATCCTCCTAGCTATTATATCCTTCCAAGGTTCATAAAATCGTCTAAATGTAGCTGAAATCAAATACAAAATATGTCCCCGGTACAGAAGGGGTTAACCCATTCAGTACCGGCGACGTTCTTCTCATTATATTCTGGCAACTATTTGACGATATTATTGAGCTTAGCAAGGATGTCTATCAATTAAAAGGCTACGGACTACCTTAATTAATCCTTTTTAGCTACCATATATCTTTCCTAAGCTTCCTAAAATCATCTAAACACAGCTGAAATCCAATAAAAGAGACGTCACTGGTACTGTACGGGTTAATAAATATTAAAAATAGAACTGGAGATAGGACACAACCCTGAGCAACACCGGAGTTGATAGGTTGAAGAAGTGAGCGATAGCCGTCCACAACCCCAGCTATGGAACAAGCTGAAAAGATTTGTTTTTAATATGTGTACAAAGAAGACAAAAGGGAAAGCTGCCTGTAACAAGTGTCCCTCTCCCAATATTGAAAGAGTGATTCGGAGCCAAATTCATGGGACGTTAAAGTCAAAATATCTGGACACACAAAACTTGAAGCAGCTTACATCATAGGATGAGGGAAAGACAGACTGAGGGAGAAAGTTAACTTGTTGATTAGAAGAAAGACTGAGAAAATTGGTTCACCCTTGTGTTGGAGATAAAGGCACAGAAGAAAGAGATGAAGAAGATATTGTTGTCAATGTTCTATGGTCAATATATTTCTAGCAACATTTCTGGAATATTTGTCACTGGTATCGGAACCTATATTGATGATATATTAATATGGGTAACAACATTATTTAATACCTCATAAGCTGTTAGACCATTGTTGAAGATTAATGTTGATAGGGAAAAAGCACTCGTATTAGACTGGATATAGTTAGCTTCTGAGATTATATTTAGACATACAGAGAGATCGTGAGTTAGAACAAATATTTATAAATAGAAAATAAATAGTATAATACAAAATAATAATAATATACATGATAATTATACTACTACTACTACTACTACTACTACTACTACTACTACTATATACTACTACTACTACTACTACTACTACTACTACTACTACTACTACTACTACTACTACTATACTACTACTACTACTACTACTACTACTACTACTATACTACTACTACTACTACTACTACTACTATACTACTACTACTACTACTACTACTACTACTACTACTACTACTACTACTACTACTACTACTACTACTACTACTACTACTACTACTACTACTACTACTACTACTACTACTACTACTACTACTACTACTACTACTACTACTACTACTACTACTACTACTACTACTACTACTACTACTACTACTACTACTACTACTACTACTACTACTACTACTACTACTACTACTACTACTACTACTACTACTACTACTACTACTACTACTACTACTACTACTACTACTAAATAATAATAATAGACCTCACCGTTTTGATAGTAGGACCAACTTCCATAATAACAGAACACCACTTTCTTTCCCTTTCCTGATATCCTATTAACCAGATCTTGTGCATTTACATCATCTTTAACTTGTTGTTGATCACTTGACATCTCCTTAATTTCTTGATCTTTTGCCATATCATTGATCTTGACGTCCTCTGCAATGTTGTTGAAGTCTTGGTCGCTTGCCATATCTCTGATATTGTGGTTGCTTTCTAGGTCGTTTTCCACATCACTGATCTTGAAGTTCTTTGCCATATTCTTGAAGTCTTGGTCACTTGCCATATATCTGCTCTCTTGCCAGTTTGCCACATGACTGACCTTCTGATCCCTTGCCACACCCTCAGCCACACCCCAGCACAGAGCCAGGAAAACCAACCACATCACTAAACCAAATGAAGGGGCCTCTTCTTAGTTGAATCAAATATCCTGTAGATAGAAATGCTTGAGTTAACCCTATTTGATCTGAGAGGGTTTTTGTTCTACCTCCACTGTTTGACTCCATTCTCTTGGAGATTTTAAGACGATTTTTCCCATTAGTTTGACGATAATAAGGCGCTTCACCCCATTCAGATCTATATATCTTTCTAGGCGAGCAACAGCAAGTCTGCAATTTAAAAGAAATCGGCCTTCGTCCGGGACCTTTCCTATCGAAAATGTACATATTTAGATTGAAGGGAGTCTGAGTGGACATTGTTTTAGTTTGAAGGAAGTCTGGGAAAGCGTTTTTGCTAGTCTAAAGCCACTGTCACATGAGCGTTTTTTTCCGTCAATTTTTCATAAGCAAGTTTTTTCTCGTATTATTTCAGGACTTTTTCGCACTGGCATCGGTAATTAGACTGAAGGTAGATTATGTTAGGCGGCTGAATTCTGAAAAAAGTGTAATTTCTTAAGCTTCCAGACCATAATTGCCCGTAAAAATTGCTCGAAAATGGGCTCGTGTGACTCCGGCTTAATTAAGGGACGTACAAAATATATTGCTCGAAAATAGCAAAAGCAAACAATATCTTCAATAGTTAATAATTATACAAAACATCATACTGTAACAACCCACAAGACGTTGGCTCAGATAGTGTTAAGAAGTGGGTTTGAGAGGTACATGAGATATGGTATAGTGGTAGACATTGCATTAGTTGATAGCTATAAAGTTGGCTAAAACAAAATCCTTCAAATTAGGTTTTCCTCTTGTTCGATGATACACAAATATTGGAGCATGTCATTTATGTATTATATATTGGAGCGTCATTTATGTATTATCTATTGGAGCGTCATTTATGTATTATATATTGGAGCGTCATTTATGTATTATATATTGGAGCGTCATTTATGTATTATATATTGGAGCGTCATTTATGTATTATATATTGGAGCGTCATTTATGTATTATCTATTGGAGCGTCATTTATGTATTATCTATTGGAGCGTCATTTATGTATTATATATTGGAGCGTCATTTATGTATTATCTATTGGAGCGTCATTTATGTATTATATATTGGAGCGTCATTTATGTATTATCTATTGGAGCGTCATTTATGTATTATATATTGGAGCGTCATTTATGTATTATATATTGGAGCGTCATTTATGTATTATATATTGGAGCGTCATTTATGTATTATATATTGGAGCGTCATTTATGTATTATATATTTTATTATGTTCCTTCCAACAACCAACTATACTCCTAAAATCGATTAATGACATTTACAAACACATGTGGCAGTCCGTGGATTCGAATCCAGGATGCTCACACCGAAAATCAACACCTTATGCATCGCACCACGAAGACAGTTAAAGAATGGTGGACACTGCCTACGATTTATTATGCAACTTCGAATCCTGCATATCAATCTAAGCATGTACACACATCCCAACTGCAACTCACGTAGGCTATGCATATGTGAATGGAAAGAGCAATTAATGGGGCCTTAACCACTAGGGAAGTCCTCTCGATAAATTACCCCTGAACCAATATCAATTATTATGTTCCATCCAACAACCAACTATACTCCTAAAATCGATTAATGACATTTACAAACACATGTGGCAGTCCGTGGATTCGAATCCAGGATGCTCACACCGAAAATCAACACCTTATGCATCGCATTAGAGCGTCATTTATGTATTATATATTCAGATTTGTACATTTTCAAATAGCACACATAAATTGCTAAATAGACATTAGCCTCCACTATCTAATGCACTACATTTATAATTTGGTATACTGTATGTTTATATTATTTAATGATCAGTATGTATATATTAATTTATTTAATTGATAAATTATATAATATATGTATTATTATTATATATATACAGTATATATATATATATATATATATATATATATATATATATAAATATATATAGTTATGAGAACCTCATCAGGTGATCTTGGACACCGCAACTTCCAAATTAGTAGGGCAATGAGAAGAAATACGTTGTGGAACATCATGATTTATTCTAATTTTCGGCGACGTCACGCAGCCATCCTCAGGAAAGGGTTACCAACAGATCCTAAAAATTGAGTATAACTGTATATATTGCTAAAACAGGATCACTAAAATGTAATGCATTGTTGAACAAGTGGCAATTTGCCTATCTAAAAAACAATTAAACAACATAATTTTGGCCAACTAGGCAAGGTTTGAATATATATAATAAATCTACGGCTAGACACCATCAAATTCAAAATTGCTAAATCTCAATGCAACAAAAGAAATCAAAACGCATAAGATATCAAATTTATATTATCATTTCTTTTTCAATTCAAATATTATTCTGAACTGTAAAGGCTAAAATCTATTAAACAAAATTTAACCTACCGCTAAACAGCGTCCAAAGTATTATGCTAATATCCAACCATGTGAGGACAAGACTTAGCAAAAGTAATCATAATAAACGAGAATTATAAAATGAAGGACTCTACAAAACATTTCAAATTATCTAGTAAAATTAGGAGCAAATCATAGTAATCCTAATCACATCGAACCACAACATAAAGCAAAAAAGTACATTTGAATAACTTGACCCTAAGAAACAAAAGATAAATGTTGAAAATTCACATAAAGAAAAATTGTCACAAACAAATCGGAACTCACCATGATACCACCAGTCTCCAATGAAAGACGATGAGGGACTGATTAACTGAACACATTTGAACTCTATATGTAAACTCAAAATATGGTGAAAATTAAACGAAATAAAATGAAAAACCAAACTACATGAACACCCAAAAAGCAACCAATTGTACCCAATAATGAACCTTCAACTATTATTGACAAGATTTATTTCTGGTTTGTGCTTATTTATCAGCATTTTTTCGCCTATTAAAGCTTCATACGTGCTTCTAAACCTGCCGATGATTTCAAAATCCCTCTCCGAAAAAGGGTGATCTTCATTACGAGTGTTCCCTTACTGCAGAAAATTACATACTCCTCAAAAATATTCCAGACCTGAAGCTTTTCCCCCAAATGCTCATATATTCTCATTTTGAATGATCTACTCGAACATCCATTGTACCCAGCCTGACAACTGGGACAAGTGAATTTATACACGATATTTGAGCATAAAGAGTTCGGCACCCGATCTTTGAAGTTGAAGAAGGTCCCTATCCTGAAATCATTGGTGAAAACTATTCTAAAATTTATTGCAGGAAAACTTTCCCGGAGTACGTTACTAAGTAACTTGCGAAAATCATAGCTCACTCTCCCATAGAAAGGCATTTTGACATATATATATATATATATATATTGAGAATATATCACAAATACACGTGAGCCACTAAATGTTTCTAGTCTCTCAGTGGGGATCGAACCATCGACCATCAGAACGATAGCCGACGCTTTAATCAATTACACCACGGCAGTCTAAAAGACACTCAGCCTTCTATCCTATTTATGTTAGGGAGAAGGGAAACCCACTAGGCGAATATATTTCAATTCAAATCTAGTTGTAGGATCCATATTTCATGGATCCTACAACTAGATTTGAATTGAAATATATTCGCCTAGTGGGTTTCCCTTCTCCCTAACATAAATAGGATAGAAGGCTGAGTGTCTTTTAGACTGCCGTGGTGTAATTGATTAAAGCGTCGGCTATCGTTCTGATGGTCGATGGTTCGATCCCCACTGAGAGACTAGAAACATATATATATATATATATATATATATATAATATTATTATTATTATATTTATTTATATATTTATAATATTTATTTTTTACTATATTTTTGTTTGTTTTTGTTTTTTGTCGGGGAGCTTTCAACCTCACGTATTAGCATGAGGAGTAATCATCATTCCCAACAGCTGTTTTGCCACCTCAGCAAAAAAGTATATTGACGTAGCTTGAAGGGGCACCTGAACCGAACAGCTGCGGGAAGGGGGCACCAAACTTATGTCTACTATTAAATACAACATTAGAGATAAGGCAAAACACAAACTAAAAATTATTACCTAAATATCATAACAAGTTCAGCTATAGAATGTAAGGAATCTTAAGGGGAGACTGACCGTTTGTTTGGTTTATTAATTAATGTATTCATATATATGTTTTTAGTTTCCTCCCTAGACCTCCATCAAGCTTAGAAAAACACCCCCTAGACCCCCCTTCAGGATAAATTTGTACATTTTTCGGTAGAAAAATTAGTTTAGTCCCCTATAATAATGTATCTGAATTGTTTACTACTCCTAGTTATTTATATTATCATTTCACACCTACAGTACATCACCCCTATATCATCCCTTTGATTCTGGCTAAAACAAGATGATTGTATGCAGTTTAAGAAGGACCTATGCTAATAAGAGGGTTTATTAAGATCGTATTTACCCATTTCAGTCGCATAGGCACTTTACACATTAAAGAAAAACGTCTAATGGTAACCAGAATATGAGCAAAATTACGTAATGCTGGTGAAGGAGTTGAACCAAAAATCCTGACCACTAACCTCTCTAACGAACTAATATTTCTACCATTTGGGAAGAGTCAGCCAGGGAATAGATGTGGAGAGGGAGGGGGAAAGTGGTACGTGTACAATAAGTTCGTGCTAGTTTTTGGGAAATAGCTACGTGGAAATAGGTGGAAATCCTTCGAACTTGTTTCCCACGAACCAATTTTCCGATTTTGAAGATGGACTTGGAAATTGGATCGTTTGTAATATAACAGAATTTAGTTGGAAATACGTACGTGGTAACAAGTACGTGTTGATAGTGCATTTAGTTGGAAATACGTACGTGGTAACAAGTACGTGTTGATGGTGCATTTTATACCGAGTGGATATTTTAAAACATAATTCCAGTTAACACTTTTCGAACCTAGTTCAAACTAGAACATTTCGAACTTAATTCCAACAACCTAGTTTTTGGCCTTTTCGAACTTACTGACGTTTACTTGGAAAGAAATTCGAAAACGTACCTCTTTCCATCCCTGCACTATCGTATTGTACACGTGTCTAGTTCACCTTCCCTGTGGAGATTGACAGTCCATATGCTCAAGCCTTTTTTTTAGTTATGGAGGATATTGGTAATATTTGGTAAGAGCCAGCCAAGGAATAGGTGTGGAGATTGACAGTTCATAATATTATGCTCTAGCCCTTTTAGAGTTATGGGGGATATTGGTACCATTTGGGAAGAGCCAGCCAGGGGATAATTAGAGTGGAAATGTACGGCCCATATGCTCTAGCCTTTGTTTAGTTATGGAGGATATTGGTAACATTCGGGAAGAGCCAGCCAGGGAATAATTAGAGTGGAAATGTACAGCCCATATGTTCTAGCCTTTTTTGAGTTATGGAGGATATCGGTAACATTCGGGAAGAGTCAACCATGGAATAAGTGTGGCAATGTACAGCCCATAATTATGTTCTAGCCCTTTTTGAGTTATGGGGGATATTGGTGAAGATGTATGGTATAATTAAGGGGGGACGGGCGTATTTAATTTCTTACTGTTTCATCTTTGTATCCTTTTTTACGGTAGAAAAATGTCGTGTACTCTTAAAGTTACAGGCTCACTATCGCTAAAAATCGACACCTAAATGGCACGAAAGGTATGAATGTTAACAAAGAAATGGGGCGTAAAGTCTTAAAATCGCCAAACTAATGGGCCGAACGTCTTAAAATCTAAAAACGAATGGGGCTAAACACGAGGGAGAAGGGGGCCCAGAAAAACGCGGCCTATCTCCCCTTAAGGTAAATTGACTATATACTGTACTTACGGTATGACTCCACCACTTACCGCGAGCGACTGGGGCGAACTGTCTCTCGGGAGGGATCAATGCTGTATATGCTAATAACACCTGTTGCCTACTTACACGCATATATATACACACACACACACATGCCTCGAACCTCAAATACATACACACACACACACACATCATATAATATTTATGTAACGTACACACACACACGCACAGGCACACACACACACACACACATCATATAATATTTATGTAACGTACACACACACACGCACACACAGACACACACACACACACACAAACACACACACACACATCTTATAATATTTATGTAACGTACACACACACACGCACAGGCACACACACGAAAGGGGACAGTGAAAGGAAGACAAGGGGACAAGGACAAGGGGAAGTGATCAACCAGCTAGATTGGTCCTTCTATTCACAAGAAGGGAGGAGGAGGTTCAAAGTATTCAGTACCTATGCCCACTAGGAAAAAGCGACCATGCAGTTCTAGACATAGACCTACTATTGAAGCATAATCTACCCAAGGAAAGGGAAAAGCACAAGGAAAATCACTGGATGTATTCCAGAACCGATTTCGCAGGACTACGGGATTTTTTCAAGTCACAAAATTGGGATCAGGTGTTATCTGAAAGTGAGGTAGACAAAAAACTCAAGGCATTCATGGAGATCTATGATACTGGTATAAAAACTTTTGTCCCAAAGTACATTAATAACAGGAAAAAAGTAAATCGCAAAGAATGGTTTAACCGCGAATGTAGGCAAGCACAGGAAGCAAAAAACAAAGCCTGGAAAAAGATGAGAAACTGGGATTCAGAAGATAACAGGCAAAAGTATAAAGATGAGAGAAACAAATACACAGAAATGAGGAGGAGGTCAGAGGCAAACCATGAGAAAGGGATAGTGGAAAACTATGAAAAGAATCCAAAAAATGTTTTTCAAGTTTGTAAACGGCAAAAGGAAGATAAAAGCCACAATCGTAAAGATTAAAAGTGGAAACAGAATCATAGAAGAGGATACAGAAATTGCGGAAGAACTAAATAGAAATTTTGCATCAGTATTTACAAAAGAAGGAGAATTCATTGCACCAGAAACCAATGAGATAGGTACAGAGGAAATGCCGGAAGTCACATTTACCAGAGCAGAGCTCATAGACAAAATGAGTAAGGTGGATCCAAACAAAGCCGCCGGACCGGACGGAGTATCAGGCTGGATTATTAAAGAAAATGCCAAGGAACTGAGTATACCGTTATATGATATAATGACCAAATCATTGGACACAGGGATAGTACCTACAGAATGGAAAAGAGCAAACATTATTCCTATATTTAAGGGAGGAAGCAGAGATAAACCACTGAACTATAGACCTGTATCACTATTGAGCATCCTCATGAAGATTCTGGAAGGATTAATAAGGGACAAATGGGTGAACTACCTGGAATCCAAAAGATTAATTACTGACCGACAATTTGGATTCAGAGGAGGCAGATCATGTGTAAGCAACTTGTTGAGTTTTTACTCTAGAGTAATAGACACAGTGGACCAGAGGGAAGGATGGGTAGACTGTGCCTACCTAGAATTTAAAAAGGCATTTGACAAAGTTCCACACAAGAGATTGCTGTGGAAATTAAAACATGAGGGAAAAGTAGGAGACAAACTGCTGAAATGGATGGAGAGCTACTTTAGCGGAAGACAGATGAGAACAACAGTAAGGGGTAAATCGTCAAACTGGACTCAAATTACGAGTGGAGTACCACAAGGATCTGTCCTAGCCCCAATCATGTTTCTAATATTTGTAAATGACTTACCTGAGGGACTAACAAGCTACATGAGCATGTTTGCGGACGATACTAAGCTGCTTAAAACGATCAGAACCCAGGAGGATTGCCTTGAACTCCAATCAGATTTGCAAAAGATCCATGAATGGAGCATCAAATGGAATATGGAGTTCAATACAGGGAAATGTAAGACTCTAGAAATGGGTAAAAGCAAGTACAGACCTAGAAAAGATTATAAACTAGGAAACGAAGTGATTCCCAAAGCAGAAAAAGAAAAAGACTTGGGGATAGAATTTAAGGATAACATGTCTCCAGAAAGCCACGTAAATAAGATAGTGAGAGAATCACTAGCACTATTGGCAAATATCAGGATGTCTTTCAATTATCTTAATGAAAACACCATGAAACAAATAATAACGGCAATAATAAGACCCAGGATGGAATATGCATCTGTAGTGTGGTCCCCTCACATGAAGAAACATATCCACAAAATTGAGAGGGTACAGAGAGCAGCTACGAGGATGATCCCAGGTTTGGAAAATTTGGAGTACCAAGAGAGGCTCGAGAGATTGAATCTACCTACACTGGAACAGAGAAGGAAACGAGGACAGCAAATTCAGATATACAAATGTGTTAGAGGTATTGACAAAATCGACCAAGAAAACTTCATAGAGAGGGATGGAGGTGAGAGAACAAGAGGTCACAGCTACAAACTGAAAGTGCCTAATAGTAAATCTGATCTGAAAAGTAAAAGATTTCCTACCAACTCGATTAGTGGGTGGAACAAATTGCCAGCCGAAGTAGTGTCTGCACCATCAGTGCATAGTTTCAAAGCACGGTATGACAAACATATCTTAGGAGGCGGGAATTAACGAGCATGCTCACTCCCGCAAATACAACTAGTGTAAGTACAACTAGTGTAAGTACACACACGCACAGACACACACACACACACACATCATATAATATTTATGTAACGTACACACACACACGCACACACACACATCATATAATAATTATATAACGTACACGAACACCTCAAATATATACACACACACACGCACAGACACACACACACACACATCATATAATAATTATATAACGTACACGAACACCTCAAATATATATACACACACACACACACACACACCAATGCCCCTTAACCCTTTCAAAGCTGCGTCCATAATTATACACGTAAATTATTCAACAGTCAGGGAAATTTGCTTTACTGAGGAAGAACGTCTGGGAATGACGTTCGCTAGAAAAAAATCCTGGCCTAATGCTAATAATTTCTTCTATATTACAAGCTCGCTATCGCTCGCCTATAAAAAAAATCGACACCTGAATGGGGTGAAGCGTCATATTATCGTCAAATTTATGCAATGAAACGTCTAACAATGTCTTAAGCTATTGGCATAAATGTGTTCGTATCCAAACTCCGTGATAATTCAAGAAATTATCCACCGTTCTATTAACACTATCTGATCCGCGACATCTTCTGGGTTATTATGATATTTGGTTTAAGAGGGGGTGGGTCGCTTTTCTGGACCTCCTTCTCCCTCATGTTTAGCCCCATTAGTTTTGAGATTTTAAAACGTTCGTTCCGTTAGTTTGGCGATTTTGAGACCTTTCGCCCCATTTCTATGTCAATATTTAGACTGTTCGTGCCATTTTGTTGTCGATTCTTTCCTGGCGACCGAAGGCGAGCCAGTAATTAAACAGGAACCGGCTTTCGGCCGGGACATTTTTCTATCGAAAAATCTTGAAGGAAGATCTGGGGGGGGGGGGGGGGGGGGGGGGGGATAAGCTTGATGGAGGTCTAGTATAGGAAGGAAAAACAAAATTATATAAATATATACGAATGAGGAAAAAAATACGCTCATCCCCCCTTAAATAAGCCCATCCCCCCTTAAATACGCCCATCCCCCTTAAATAAGCCCATCCCCCCTTAAATACGCCCATCCCCCCTTAAACATTATTGAGGATAACAAGAACGCCTTCCCAGGCTTCCTTCAAATTAAAAAAAATAATAATAATAATAATAATATCACCAAACTAATAGGGTGAAACGTCTTAAAATGTCCAAACTAATGGAGCGAATCAGAGGAGGTGTGTGTGTGTGTTCCAATATTGTAGGTGTGTATGCCTGTAAGAGAGAGAGAATGTGTGTGTGTGTGTGTGTGTGTGTGAGAGAGTTAGTGTGTCATCGGAAATGCAATATCCCAAGAACTTCGGTATATGGGCATTCCAAGCCCGATGGTCACGTTGCAGTGTGCTTCATTTTAAAACCCTTGCCTCTCCTTATTACTAAACCCGTTGTGTGTTCATTATTACTAGCCCCTACCCCTTCATTATTACTACCCCCTGTATTATTAGTTTATTACTACCCCCTTCATTATTACTACCCCCTGTATTATTAGTTTATTACTACCCCCTTCATTATTACTACCCCCTGTATTATTAGTTTATTACTACCCCCTTCATTATTACTACCCCCTGTATTATTAGTTTATTACTACCCCCTTCATTATTACTACCCCCTGTATTATTAGTTTATTACTACCCCCTTCATTATTACTACCCCCTGTATTATTAGTTTATTACTACCCCTGTATTATTACTACCCCCTGTATTATTAGTTTATTACTACCCCCTTCATTATTACTACCCCCTGTATTATTAGTTTATTACTTTTTTTCTTTTTTTTTCTATATTCCAACTTACTTCCTCTCGGGCATAGGCTGAGAGCCTTAACATTCACCGCTTTACAATGAACAGTGAAGCCTGTGAGGTCTTGTTCCAGTCTAGGGAGTGAGACATGTGAAGCACGTAGAGTACAACGAGCACCTGCCATCTTGCCTTCACATGAGGCACGGTGCTCACTCATGGCCCGAAACGACCCCATCTCTGAAGCCACCTCGTTCCCGTGCTTCACTGTCTCACCCCCTACACTCGGACTCTCACACTTACACACACACAACGCCACCTGTTGAGCAGATAACTCACCAGGCATTGCACCCCTATAGCATATTTTGAATATGGGAATATTCATACAGTGCTATTTAATCAGGGAACAATGAGGGTATTTTATTGACGTTTCGGTGGGCTTGTGGTAATGCACTGATACTAGGTACAGCACAAATTCCATCCCAATAATATCTTCCCATTGATACATCGGGATTTGAACCCGGGACCTTTGGATTACCAGGCCAGTGGCAAGACCACTCCACCACACCTCCCCTATTAATTACTACCCCCTGTATTATTACTACCCCCTGTATTATTACTACCCCTGTATTATTAATACCCCCTTCATTATTACTACCCCCTGTATAATTACTACCCCCTGTATTATTACTATACCCCCTTCATTATTACTACCCCCTTCATTATTACTACCCCCTTCATTATAACTACCCCTGTATTATTACTACCCCTGTATTATTATAACCCTCTGTATTATTACTACCCCCTGTATTATTGCTACCCCGTGTATAATTACTACCCCCTTCATTATTACTACCCCCTACCCTTTCATTATTTTAACACCTTTTACCCCATAGCTTTGTCAATATTAAGACTTCGTGTCATTTAGGTGTCGATTTTTTCCTGGCGAGCGATAGCAAACCTGTAATTTAAGAGGAACCGGCCTTTGGCCGGGACATTATTATATCGACAAATGTACACATTTATCTTGAAGGAGGGTCTTGGCGGGTGTTTTTTCAAGCTTGATGGAGGTCTAGGAAAGAAGCAAAATAAATAATAAAAAATATGATTATATAAGCAAGTAAGCTGCTCCAGGTAATTTAGGATAGAAAAAATTTAGGTTTGTTCACCAGGATGGTCAGTGAATTGGGAGTCGAGCCATTGGTGGTGGTGAACGGTGAAATAATCTAAAATGGAGATTTTTGTGCAAGGAGAGATGGATAGAATGTGTTCCACTTTGAAAGATAGACAGTCAAAGAATTTTGGATAGTCAGTATAATATATACTCTGTGCAACTCTCCAACCCAAGAGTGAAACGTTATTCTCAGACTTTCTTCTATTCAACTGCTGAGCTCTAGAACTCTCTCCCAGAATCAGTCTTTCCCTCATCCTATGACTTAAGTTGCTTCAAACTCCGTGTGTCCAGGCATTTTAGCTCGAACGTCCCTTGATTTCGGCCATGTCACTCTTTGAAATCTGAGGGAGGCACTCGCTGCAGGCAGTTATGCCTTTTGTCTCCCTCATTCACATAAAAACAAACAAAAAATAGGGGAGAGAGGGTTATTTGGGATAGTGTTTACCCTTTTCATTCCCACAGATCCTTTCTAAGCTGTATAAAATTGTCTACTGATAGCCAATATAAACTGTCAAAACGCGTCATGATCCTCGAAATGTTAATATAATATTATATTACATGCTTGTGTAAGAGGTTATACAGTATATTGATGATTTATTAATGTACACATAATCTACACATATATATAATATATTAAATGTAAAGGTTTATATAATGATGGATATAATATTAATGTGGACTGAACAGGTGTGTTTAAGTAATGGGTAGCGTGTTTACCTGGCCGGATGGGGATGGTGGTGGTGCAACAGGTGTGTGTGTTGTTACGACCGGGGCTCGTATAAAACAAGGGCTCTTAATCATTGGACTAGGAAAGCACACAGCCACAACGGTAACACTAGATCCAACCCCTGAACTTATAATGCCGGTGCACAAAAACACCTATACCCTCCAGAGTTAAATCTGCGATAACGGGGTATCCTATAACTCAGTATAAGTGCACTACTACTACAGGTTGATGATCTCCGATACAGCCTGATCACAACAACATACAATTACGGTAATAAGGTATACTAGGAAATGTTACGTCCTGGGATATATAAACACTGGGCTCTTTCTATTGGACTAGGTATGCGGCAACAAGCAACAACGGAAAACGCTAGATCCAACCCTTATCTATAAATAGCCTACAATGCATACACAAGATCAAAAACACATGAAGCCTTTAATTACTTTAGAAACATCAGAAATCATGCCAAAACTGTATTAAACCTAACTAAATCAAACTTTCTCCATAAGCAGGCAAATAAACTTCTAAATAATCCAAATGATAACAAAATATTTTGGTCTACTCTTAACTCATTCAAATCCAACTTCACTACTGCTTCATCCATTCCACCATTAAAATCTCCGACTGGCAATCTTGTAAGTGACCCACGAGGTAAAGCTAACCTTCTTGCAGATATTTTCTCCACCAACTCAACCTTAGATGAAATAAATCAAGATGTCCCTGTACTTAATTTTAATTCACCTGAAATTCCCTCACTTAAGATCCACACCAGACATGTCAAAACTATTTTGCAGAATCTCTCAGTAGATAAGGCTCCTGGTCCAGATGAAATTCCTCCAATAGTACTTAAGAATTGCTCCTTGGTGCTCGCTCCTGTATTGGCAAAATTTTTCCGTCTGTGTACTCATACCTCATGCTTCCCAGTACCCTGGAAAGAAGCAAACATCCATCCAGTTCCTAAAAAAGGTGCCTCTTCAGATCCATCAAACTACAGACCAATAGCTATAACTTCCACTCTTGGCAAAGTTTTTGAAATTATATTAAATAATCACATAATTAAGCATCTGGAGAATAATAAATTAATCAGTGATAGGCAATATGGTTTTAGACGATGTCGATCAACTGCAGACATTCTTTGCCTTCTTACGCATCAAATCAACCAAGCTACAGACCAACATGGTGAAACACATACAATAGCACTGGATATATCAAAGGCATTTGATAGAGTCTGGCATCAATCCTTATTGTCGAAGATGTCACACTACGGCCTTGCATCATTAGTTCCACTAATTTCTTCTTATCTTCATAACAGAAAAATATGTGTAATGGTAGATGGCCTTTATTCTCAATTTCACTCAATAAATGCTGGTGTTCCCCAGGGATCAGTTTTGGCCCCAACTCTGTTCCTCATTCATATCAATGATCTCATATCTACCACTCATAATCCAATACATTCCTACGCAGATGACTCAACACTCCACAGTTCCTTCACATTTACCAATTCTTTCACCCAACCCGATCTTATAAATTCAAAAATAAACACTGCAATTTCTCTGAACCAGGACCTTTCTAGAATTAATGAATGGGGACAAGAGAATCTAGTTTCCTTTAATGCACAGAAAACCAAGTACATTCAATTTTCTAACCGACAGAATCTCACTGACTCCCATATATTTTTTAATGATGTAAATATTCCCACTTCCCCTAGTATTGACATTCTCGGTGTAACATTAACTACTAACTTGAGCTGGACACATTATGTTAGAAGCATTGCTAAGAATGCCTCTAAAAAACTGGGACTCCTGTACAGAGTTCGAGAATTCTTCACTGACGAGCAGTTGGCCGTAATATATAAAAGTCATGTGCGCTCTCAGATGGATTACTGTTCACCTCTGTGGGGTGGAAGTGGAGTGGTTGCATTGAGGCAGTTGGACAAAATTCAAAATAAAGCTATTAGATTAATCAATAACCCTGCAATCACACAGGACCTTCCTACATTAGCCATACGAAGAAACGTTGCATCCCTTGCATTATTCTACAGATATTTTCACAGCAATTGTTCCGAGGAACTTGCTTCAATTGTGCCGCCTCTCCACATCTTTCCCCGTAGAACTAGGGCAGCTGAGAGCGCCCATGAATTTACACTTTCTCCTCCACAATGCAGAACTTCTGCTTATCAGAATTCATTTATCCCTAGAGCTACTACTCTTTGGAATTCACTTCCCTCGAATTGCTTTCCACAAACTTACAATCAACAAATGTTTAAATCCAGTTGTTACAAACATTTTATGAATGGAGGATGCCTTTAGGCACATGGACCTTTTTGTTTTATCTGTGTTTTTCCTTCCTCCGTTCATTGTCTCTTAAAAAAAAAAAAAAAAAAAAAAAAAAACCCAGGCAACAAACCACCCTAAACCGTCAAGAGTCCTGCCTGGACAACGAGGTATCCTATGACTCGGTTACAGGGTGCACGCACTATAGACTGCTGATAGTCAAGCAGGCTATATAAAAGATCACACAATTAAGTTGACTTAAAGCTTCAAGGAAAAGATAGATAACGGAATTAAATTGCAGAAACAATTTAATAACAAACTAGAAGAAAGTACATTTAACGTTACGTTAATTAATACAACTAATCACCCCTGCGTGAAAGAAGGTGAAAGCAAACAGTCCTCAAAACATCGTACCGGTAGACAAGATGCGGGTTTCTAAACTGCATGCGGCTACTGTAGGATCTGATGCTTAGCAAAGAAAGTACGTTACGGATTTAGAGAACTCTTAACTCATAAGCAGGAATAAATACTAGTGATAGGCCATACAGTGTATAATGGCATAGGTATAATTAAATAAAGGCAGCAACTCGCAACATAACCACATACAGGTGTGCTTCTCACTCTTAGTCAGGCAAGCCTGCTCGGACAGAGTCTCTAAGCCACACCCTGACTCACAATGCTCACAAAGACGGTAAACTGTGTCACAATAACAAGCATACAGATATAATAAACCACTAGCTGTTAATCTGCCAGGCGGCAGAGGTCTAGCCGGAAGGATATAGGCTTCGGATACCCGGGCTGAGCCACCTGCTCCAGCCTAGGGACGTTCCCAAGTCTGTGCGCCAAATTACTCTAATTGAAAGGGTGCTCTCTTGAGAGACTCAGATCGCAAGTATCTGACTCTCTCCTGGCGACCCTAAAGCAAAAGCAAGACGTGCTAGCGCAGTGCTGAGTGGACTAGGCAAGGGCCCTCACACAACACAACACTAGACACACAGGGACACAGACAAGAAAATGCCCCAGACTCCCACGGGTATCCTAGTAAAGTCGTGCGGGTCCACAGGACTCGCACCAGCAGACTTTACTTAAAGGATCGCAAAAAAGCCTCCCCTTCGGTCTAGCCCCTGCTAACCTGACACAAGAACACACTAGCAAGTATGAAACCACCAAATATGAGACAACAAAAAAGCTTCCTAGGTCTCATTAACAATTAAATCTCTGCATAAGGCCCAAAATCCTATCTAATTATCTGAGAGCTCGTCGTTAATACAATAATAGATATAAAGTCTATCAAGGGGATGGGATAATTAAATAGATTGGTGAAGTAGTGGAAAGAAGGTATACAAAGTAAGAGAGAAAGTTTCTAAGTGGGGTTGAGAGGGATAGATATCAAGGGGGTCCGAAGGGTACGACAGTGAGGTGAGCTCTGAGTCTTGAATCTGTCTGGACCCCATCCTAGGCATGCGAAATACATCCCATGCTTGGCAACACTCAACACAGTTGCCGGGTCAAAATCCTCTACCCCTTGCGTGAGTCGAAACTAAGCCTAACGTTGCAATTAAATTGGCAACATCAGGCTCGTCCCAAGCTAGACTCTCCGCGCGAAGCAACGTCCCCAAGCCGGTCTCTCTCTCCCGCTCGTCTCCTCCCACTCTCACTAGACTTACATCTTATATATTATAATGAAACAATCAACTATCGAGAATAAAATATACTAAGATGCGTTGGTTAAGAATAAGGGCAGCTTCAAGCTGTTAAACAACATAAGAATATCCCAGACATTAGTTACATTATCGTAGGATATATACTAAGGAAAAGCCGGCCGGCCGGCTGCTGCCAGCCGGTATCTAAACGGCTAGGCAGCCGACGCGCGCGCATGCACGTGGCTACTATGCAGGAGCGTCACACCTCCCCCAAGATATAAGACCCTTGACTAAGTTCTTCATATCTAACAGAAAGCTTCTCATAGTACCACACACTGTTGCGACACAAGGCACTATATATAAAAAAAATAAAGACTGTTGCACTCCACCGAGCAAGTTCAACTAACTTAGCGACAATAAGCGAAAACATTCAACTTAGATACTGCTACAACATCTTATACAAAATTCTACACGTTATAAAAATAAAGAGTTTTATAAGGTTTTTGCTTTTTTTAATTTGTTTTTTTCGGCTGAACTACAGTGACAGCCTATTTTCCTCCACACTCAACCCTCAATCCTGTGGCAGTCTAACCAACATCATCCACCCTTGATAGACAATCCGCTATCACGTTATCAGAACCGGCAATATGGCGTATGTCCAGATTATACTCCTGAAGCATGAGTGACCACCTGGTCAGCCTCATATTCCGGTTATGAAACTGATTCAAGAATTTCAGAGGGTGATGATCGGTATAAACCACTACGACTGGTCCGAAAGCAGGAACATATACATCGAAGTGCCTGAGCGCCAGCACTATCGCCAGGAGTTCTTTTTCAATTACAGAGTAATTCCTTTGTGCACTATTGAATTTTTTACTGTAAAAACTCACTGGATGTTCGATACCTTCATCATCTGTCTGTAACAAGACAGCCCCAGCCCCTACGCCACTGGCATCAGTCGCCAGCTGAAAAGGTCTGCTGAAGTCCGGGGCCCTGAGTATGGGGTGGGTAAATAACAGGTGTTTCACCAAGGAAAACGCCTCTGCACACTCAGAAGACCACCGGAACTTCTTGTCCTTAGCTAATAAGTCAGTTAAAGGTGCAAGTACAGTCGAATAGCCTTTGATGAAGCGTCGATAATAGCCTATCATACCTATAAACCGCATGATTTGTTTCTTAGTCGTAGGCTGGGGAAACTGATCGATGGCTTTGATCTTTGTCTGTGGAGGGCACACCTGACCCATCCCCACCTCGAACCCCAGGTACAAAACTGTGGCTTTGACAAAATCGCACTTACCCAGGTTTACCACCAAACCTGCTTCATTCAGTTTATTAAAAAGCTGTCCGATGTGAGCACAGTGACTGTTAAAATCATCGTCGTATATTATGACATCATCTAGGTACACCGTACAGTTGGGAATGTCGGCTACAATGTCGTTCATTAATTTCTGAAACGTTGCAGGGGCATTTTTCAGCCCGTATGGCATAACATGGCAACGATAAGTGGCACCGTCCACCACAAACCCACACACCTCTCGCGCTCGCTCAGACAAGGGCACTTGCCAATAACCCTTAACAAGGTCTATCTTAGTGAGGAACTTGGCTTTTCCTATCTTATCCACACTGTCGTCCACGCGAGGGAGAGGGTAGGCATTTGTGGGGGTTAAACCATTCAACCTGTGGAAATCTATACAAAACCGCACCTTGCCATCTGGTTTGGGCTGCAGTGTGACGGGGGAAGTCCACCTTACTGCACCCTCAGAAATCAGCCCACGTTTCAGCATATAATCCAGCTCTTCCCTAAGTGCTGGTAATTTAATAGGGGGAACACGGTATGGCACTGATTTACAGGGCGGGTGGTCCCCAACATCGACATCGTGCACCGCTTGAGTAGTGAGGCCAGGATGCTCCGCGAAAACAGCTGGGTTTGAATCAAACAAGTGCTGCACAGCTACACGCTGTTGCTCAGGCAGGTGCAATATCAACTCGTGAGCCACTTGTCTAGAATTCCCCGCCCACTGATCCGCGGAAACATGACAATCCCAATTATCCTCCCCCGCAGCTTGACTGTCCCTTCCTCCTTCTCCACCACGATCGCTGCAGATCAACACCGGGACAGTGAGAGGCTCGGAGGGGCGCCTCACATACTCTTTCATCAGATTTACATGGCAAAGTTGGTTCTTTTTCTTACGATCAGGAGTAGCTACTAAATAGTCGAGATCAGAAACCTTCCTTACAACCCGATACGGACCAGAATACTTGGCAGACAAGGGGTGTCCCACCAGAGGCAGTAGTATCAGTACCTCCTGATCTACTTCAAACTCCCTCAGCTTCACCTTCTGGTCGTATCTGTCCTTCATCTGAGCTTGTGAACTCTTAAGGTTCCGACCTGCTACCTCCAAGCTCTTTAGCATTCTCTCACGGCTTTCAACTACATACTTTAGAAGCGAGCATGGCTTTGTGACTCCCTCCCAGATCTCCTTGACTATGTGGAGGGGCCCCCTGACCCTGTGTCCAAACACCAACTCGTTCGGGCTAAATCCCAAGCTCTCCCCAGGTACTTCTCTCGCAGCAAATAAAACGTATGGGAGACCTAGATCCCAGTCCTTCCCATTTTCCATGCAATAACACCGCAACATACTCTTGAGAGTCGAGTGCCACCTTTCCAAAACTCCCTGACTCTCGGGATGGTAGGCAGATGACACCACAGACACTATCCCATGTTGCTGCATGGTCTGCTTAAACAGAGCAGAAGTAAAATTGGATCCCTGATCAGACTGGATCTCCTGAGGGTAGCCATAACGAGAGAAATAGACAAGTAGGTTTTTGACAACAGTCTTAGCCATCCCGTTGCGCATGGGGTAAGCATCTGGATACCGTGTTGCTACATCCAATACAGTTAGTAAAAATGTATTGCCGGCACTAGTGGGGGCAATGGGCCAACCATATCGATAACTACTTTGCTGAAGGGCGGCCCAATGACAGGGATGGGTTGTAACGGGGCTCTCAGGATGACCTGATTGGGTTTCCCAACAACTTGACAAGTGTGACACTGTGACACCCATGACACGACACTCGCCTTTAACCCAGGCCACCAGAAAAGCTTGCTCAGAGCTGCCTCCGTCTTACGTGCCCCCAGGTGCCCTGCCAAAGGCACATCATGAGCTAATCTCAATAAGCTCTCACGGCACACCCTCGGTACTACTAACTGGTCCACTAATCCTGACCCGCCATCCCACTTTTTCTTGGGATCCTGATGTCTCCGATACAAGATCCCCTCGGACAAGAAAAAATCACCAGGCTGCGCATCCCCATCGCTCTCCAGTTCGATAGCACCATTACCACATGCCCTGACTTCAGGATCTTCCAGCTGCAAGGAACATATATCAGCAGGTGCGAGATTATCCAAGTTCATCTTAAATAATTTATTTCCACCTCCAATGTCCCGCTGAGCCATCCTTTCCTCACGCTGCGCATAACAATGCTGTCGCAGAGTCTCTTCCTGCCCTGCACCTGCACTAGCGGTGACAGGCCCCGGGGCCTCTCCAGACTCTAACATAGGTGCCAATAATGAGTCACCAAGAAACACTGCCGGCTCAAAACTCTCCAATTGACCAACACTTCCCGTTTTCTTGTGACCTTTCCTCCGCGGTTTGATAGACTGAGGTGGTGGCTGCAAGGATCCGGATGTCTGAGAACGCATCAGAACACACGCCATGGTTTGTACGCTACACTTCTCAACCCACTCCTGTTCCTCCCTACTAACGTCGGCCGCCTTCTCGGCAACGACCAAGGGTGAAACCTTAGAAGCAGGCACCGCAAAGTCGTTGCCGAGGAGGAGGTCGACGCCCCCAACAGGCAAGTTCTCTACGATTCCGACATCCAGCTCCTTCACCACACCACCCACCTCCAGCTCCATCCGCACCAGCGGGTAGGACTTCGTAGCATTGATCCCCTGAACTACCACCACCCGAGCAGCGTTAATCGGTCTACCAGTAAAGTTCCTTAACAAGGTCTTAGAAGCCCCAGTATCACGCAATAGCTTAACTCTTCGCCTTTCGCCAGCCCACCTCACAAAACCATGCCCTCCTTGACCCCCAAAGACGTCGCGGACAGGGTTCGAGCCTTCCGGACTCTTGAACACAGGCTGTGTCCCAACCTATGACGAACTACCCTTGGCAAACTCAGAAGATATAGGCGACACCCCTATGCTGCGGACCAATGACACAACCTTGTTTGGTGGCTTATTCGGACAAGCATTTGCAAAGTGACCCTCCTTGTGACATGCAAAGCACTCTTTACTCTTTGGTTTCCCTTGGGAGTGGGAGGTACCATTAGACTTCTTATACGGGACGGTATTTGGTTTATGTTCAGTTTTATTGTCAGTGCTAGATGGTTTTGTGTATTTATGTGTATCAAAATTCTTGGGAGGGGGAGGGGTACGATCCTTTGCACCCGACTCACTCCTAGCTGCTGCTCCGCACCCTCGAATTAATGACAGTCGGAGGTCAGCCATTTCTGCTGCCTCCTGGAGAGTTCTAGGATTTTTTTTCTTTATATTTAATGTTAAGTCCCCGCCTGTGCACTTAAAGAACTGCTCCAAGAGAACCAGCTCACTCAACTCCTCAAAAGTAGCTGCCCTCTCAGAACGCAGCCAATGTCGTAGTGCATCAGACAAGTCCCGGGCGTGTTCTAGGAAGGTACTATCCTTGCCCTTAGTAACACCCCGAAACTTCAAGCGGTAAGTTTCTGGTTGTAACTCATAGGCCCGTAGCACAGCCTTCTTTAGCTCATCATAAACTACACAGGACTCTAAAGGTAGTGCATCATACGCTTTTAGCCCCTTTCCTAGGAGTCTTGATGAAACTAATGCTGCCCACTTTTCCTGAGGCCACTGGTGTTCCTGACACTTCTTCTCAAATCGCATAAAAAACTCAGTCACACATGATTCATCGAACACAGGAACTAGTTTAAGCAGGTGCGACAATGATTGGTCCCGATGTCTGTTACCTCCCCCAATATTTCGCCCTGTTACCTCCACTCGAGATCTCTCCAGCTCCCTGTCAGCCCGATACCTAGTAGACTCTGCCTGCAGTTCAGCCTATCGTATAGCTGTTCTCTCTGCGGCCTCAGCCTGAGCTCTAGCAACCTCAGCCTGCACACTAGCCTGTCTCTCGGCAGCCTCAACCTGAGCTCTAGCCTGTCTTTCGGTAGCCTCAACCTGAGCTCTAGCAACCTCAACCTTGGCCATCTCAAGCCGAAACAACAAATCTGGAGTCAACCCTGGAGGAGGGGAAGGTGCATTTAATGGAGAGGGTCCCTGTGATTGAATTCCACGCTGCCATTGACCATCAACTTGGGGGTATGTACTAAATTCAGGCACCCTGACGTTTGATATGGGGGTAGAGTGGAGGGGGGGCTGGGGACCGGGGCCCCCAGTCGCCTCTCCACCCAGGTCTCTCCCTTCTAAACCCAATATCAAAGTCCTCAGCTGATCTATCCTCATGCCACTTAAACCCTGGTGACCCTGAAGATCTGCCACACACTTTAAGCCATACTTATTCAGCTTCAACACCCTGGCATCGGTAAGGGGCACCTCTAAAAATCTTCTAGCACCCTCCTTGCTATCGACTAGCCACTCCACAGGTCTTTCTC
This sequence comes from Paralithodes platypus, assembly GCA_032716605.1. Taxonomy (NCBI): domain Eukaryota; kingdom Metazoa; phylum Arthropoda; class Malacostraca; order Decapoda; family Lithodidae; genus Paralithodes; species Paralithodes platypus. The sequence continues at coordinate 4,405,855 of CM064575.1, forward strand.
CCTCCGAGCCCGTATCGTGACCTGACCCATCACTGTGTTCCGATGTATTAGACATGTTTGTGTACTGCAGTAATTATCACGGTTATAGAATGTGCCTTATCTCCTATGCAAGTATGTATATACTAATGTTATTTAAAGTCTTTAATGTGTTATATTGGTTGCTCCAAAAAAAAAAGTATGTCCACTGTATTCCTCTAATCATAAGGAATCTCAAAACAAATGACCACTATATTCCACTGTTCAGTAAATCCTATGCAAGGTCGCCATTTGTTACGTCCTGGGCTCTTTCTATTGGACTAGGTATGCGGCAACAAGCAACAACGGAAAACGTTAGATCCAACCCTTATCTATAAACCCAGGCAACAAACCACCCTAAACCGTCAAGAGTCCTGCCTGGACAAAGAGGTATCCTATGACTCGGTTACAGGGTGGACGCACTATAGACTGCTGATAGTCAAGCAGGCTATATAAAAGATCACACAATTAAGTTGACTTAAAGCTTCAAGGAAAAGATAGATAACGGAATTAAATTGCAGAAACAATTTAATAACAAACTAGAAGAAAGTACATTTAACGTTACGTTAATTAATACAACTAATCACCCCTGTGTGAAAGAAGGTGAAAGCAAACAGTCCTCAAAACATCGTACCGGTAGACAAGATGCGGGTTTCTAAACTGCATGCGGCTACTGTAGGATCTGATGCTTAGCAAAGAAAGTATGTTACGGATTTAGAGAACTCTTAGCTCATAAGCAGGAATAAATACTAGTGATAGGCCATACAGTGTATAATGGCATAGGTATAATTAAATAAAGGCAGCAACTCGCAACATAACCACATACAGGTGTGCTTCTCACTCTTAGTCAGGCAAGCCTGCTCGGACAGAGTCTCTAAGCCACACCCTGACTCACAATGCTCACAAAGACGGTAAACTGTGGCACAATAACAAGCATACAGATATAATAAACCACTAGCTGTTAATCTGCCAGGCAGCAGAGGTCTAGCCGGAAGGATATAGGCTTCGGATACCCGGGCTGAGCCACCTGCTCCAGCCTAGGGACGTTCCCAAATCTGTGCGCCAAATTACTCTAATTGAAAGGGTGCTCTCTTGAGAGACTCAGATCGCAAGTATCTGACTCTCTCCTGGCGACCCTAAAGCAAAAGTAAGACGTGCTAGCGCAGTGCTGAGTGGACTAGGCAAGGGCCCTCACACAACACAACACTAGACACACAGGGACACAGACAAGAAAATGCCCCCAGACTCCCACGGGTATCCTAGTAAAGTCGTGCGGGTCCACAGGACTCGCACAAGCAGACTTTACTTAAAGGATCGCAAGAAAGCCTCCCCTCCGGTCTAGTCCCTGCTAACCTGACACAAGAACACACTAGCAAGTATGAAACCACCAAATATGAGACAACAAAAAAGCTTCCTAGGTCTCATTAACAATTAAATCTCTGCATAAGGCCCAAAATCCTATCTAATTATCTGAGAGCTCGTCGTTAATACAATAATAGATATAAAGTCTATCAAGGGGATGGGATAATTAAATAGATTGGTGAAGTAGTGGAAAGAAGGTATACAAAGTAAGAGAGAAAGTTTCTAAGTGGGGTTGAGAGGGATAGATATCAAGGGGGTCCAAAGGGTACGACAGTGAGGTGAGCTCTGAGTCTTGAATCTGTCTGGACCCCACCCTAGGCATGCGAAATACATCCCATGCTTGGCAACACTCAACACAGTTGCCGGGTCAAAATCCTCTACCCCTTGCGTGAGTCGAAACAAAGCCTAACGTTGCAATCAAATTGGCAACATCAGGCTCGTCCCAAGCTAGACTCTCCGCGCGAAGCAACGTCCCCCAGCCGGTCTCTCTCTCCCGCTCGTCTCCTCCCACTCTCACTAGACTTACATCTTATATATTATAATGAAACAATCAACTATCGAGAATAAAATATACTAAGATGCGTTGGTTAAGAATAAGGGCAGCTTCAAGCTGTGAAACAACATAAGAATATCCCAGACATTAGTTACATTATCGTAGGATATATACTAAGGAAAAGCCGGCCGGCCGGCTGCCGCCAGCCGGTATCTAAACGGCTGGGCAGCCGACGCGCGCGCATGCCCGCACGTGGCTACTATGCAGGAGCGTCACAGAAAAGATAGAGATCTTAATTAAATCACTGCAATGATTTAATGCAAACTAGAAGAAGGTATATTTAAAGTTACTCTAAACAATAATGAACTGTCACTCCTATACTAAAGAAAGTGAACGAAAGTCCCAAAGCATCGAGCAGGAATCTTCTGAAGAAAGTCTGATGCTGGGGTAAGATGATCGTATCGGATTTTGAACTGTAGTATAAAGCAGGAACAGGATATGACAATTATTGTAAGGACATATAGGGTTAACTGGCACGGGAATAATAATAACTGCGCAATAGTAGGAACTCAAACAGCAAAAGAAGTACTTCCTCATCAACGAAACAGCCTACTAGGGTTGTGCAACTCAACAACAACCTAGACTAATAAATGCCGTGAATAATAATGCATACATAACAGAAAGAGTTTATAATCTAAATCTGGTGTCTGCTAGGCGAATAAAGTCTAGCTGGGATGTAGTAGGCTAGGAAACAATGGCTGACCAAGCGGCTCGTAGCCTAGCGAAGTCCTTAAGGCTGTGCGGCCAAATTACGTTAATTGACGGGGTGCTCTCTTGAGAGATCCAGATCGCTAGTATCTGGTTCTCTCCTGGCGACCCTCTCAAAGTCAAAGCAAACGAGTTAGCATAGTGTTGGGTGGCAGAGGCAAAAGCCCTCACTCGCAACACAGTGCTAAACTCACAAGGTACACAGTCAGAAAGACCACCTAGGCTTCCCACGTCTCCGTTGCGATTGTACAGGTTCAACAAAACCTAGTACACATCGGAAATCACAACACCAGTAGCCTTATCCCAGTCTAGCATTAAATCCCCCAGCAGACCACCAAGGGAGACACTGTGAGTGTGTCGAACCTCTACAGACAAAAATGGTAACCCTTCCAAAATGCCTAACTAAATATGTGTTATCTGAGAGCTTCAGCATATAATACGATGGCCGATATATGAAATCGCGCAGAACCAAAGGGAAGTTATGATATTAAATAGAGTAGAAGAGTGAGAGGTAAGAAGTTGAGAGAGAGAGAGAAAGTGCTCTATAGGTAGAAGTCGGGAGACAGGGGGGCAAGGGACATGTGAAGGGTATGCTAGTCAGGAAAGCTCTGAGGAAGGAACTCCTCGGGACCCCTCCAGGATCACACACAAAGGCATGGTGGTCAGCCAATCACAGGCTGCTACATCACCAGGCAGCAGGGCTGCAGAAGGCGCCAGGAACCACCAGCCAATCGAGAGGCGTGAGACGGCACGTGCGCGAGCCTACAAAGCGAGGGGGGAGGCAGCACATGTATATGCACACACACACTACCACCCCACTGCCTATATTATTCTCTCTCCTTAACTATATACAATGCATCCTATGTTCAACTCATGATATAAAATGCTTCCCGTTGTCACAGACGAAAATAAAGACCTCTACGGGACTGTCTGTAACAACACAAACACTATGAAAGAAAGAACAACATTGTAGATAGACTGTAGCCAAATAACTTGCCCCGACAAGTGCTAGCGAGTGGCCAAGCGAGCGGCTGAGCCCACGTGGCGTTCTGCTGAGCTGTAGGCGTCACACCCCACCCAAGATATTAGACGCTCAACCATGAGCTCTATATCTGACAAGCATAACCCCGATAAGACTCGCCACCCCTAACCACTTCGCAACAAAGAAGGCAAAGCTCAGTTCTCATCAAAAAAAAATTACAACCCCTCCCAACACAATAGCTTAATTAATTCATACTGCTATGCTCCTAGAGCGAGCTTCTACTAGCCCAGCCTTCTGAGAGAAGCACAGGTTCGACTCAGAACTTTAGCTATAACATACTTAAACAAAATTTAACTATTAAAGAAAGAGTTTTTATAGAATTTTCATTTTTTTGAATATGTTTATGGCGGCTGCACTTACAGGGGCAGCCTGATTTTTCTCCACTCTCAACACACACTGACTGAACGGTGAGGGTTCTCCGGCAAACAAACCCTCCCATGACAAACAATCAGCCAAAACATTATCAGTGCCCTTAGCATGCCACACATCCAACTTGTGTTCTGGCAGCACATACAACACTGATAACACTGATAAACTGCCCAGTTCAACACAAGACTGGCATTTCTCTTCGCTCTTTCCGGCAACGGGGCCTGCCAATAACCTTTCACTAGTTCTACCTTCGTGATTAGCAATGCAGCCCCGATGCGGTCTATGGTATCGTCAACTCTAGGTAAGGGATAGGCGTCTGTCAGGGATAATGCACACACACTGATCTTGCCACTTAACACAGGTTGTAAAGTTACAGGCAACGACCACTCACGACATTCCTTATCCCTCAGACCCTTGGGCAATGGATAGGTGTCTGTCAGGGATAATGCTTCCACACTCTTGCGATCACCATACACACAGATCTTGCCACTCAACTCCGGTTGCAAACTCACTGGCAACGACCACTCACAATATCCTTTATCCCTCTGACCCTTTTTCCACATGTCGTCTAGCTCTGTTTTCACAACAGGCTTTTTAGCAGGATTTATACGGTAGGGAATTAAACTGAGCCTCGCACTGTCTCCAGCCTCCATGTCGGATTCTACCCCGTACATCAGGCCTGGAGAAGCAACAAACATGCGGATGCACTGCCACAGCCTAGTAAACAACTTATCTCGCAGAACATGCCTAGTGCCCTCCCACAACCCAGCCGAGACCGCAGCTTCTAACCTGTAGTCTCCCTCCTTCTCCACCTTCGTCCCTAGAACAGCCAGGTCATGAGAGGAACAATCAGTACCACCTGTGCAGTCATTCCCATAGTTCATTATTGCTAAGGCTTCCCCGCCGATACCGTACATGCGCACCCCCGCATTCCTTACGACTACATCTGCCTGCGCAGCATCACCGCTTTTAGCGACATGGCCAGATACAGTCGGTCTATGGTAGGGCTGTTGCAATCGACTAGAGCAGCATTGGGAGGCTATGCGACGACTGGGCACTTCTATGCCACAGCCAACCTCACCAATCTGCTCAAAGTCCTCCTTTTGACCACCACCCTTGGCAGCCATGGGTCGTCCCTGACCTGGCAACCATGCCAAAGCCTCGTCGCCCACCTTGAACCACCGAAACAACGAGGCTAACGGTCTCCCAACATTCACGAGACCTGCCCGCTGAACATCTTGCACCGCCTGAGTTGTGAGGCTCAGGGGCTCGGCACGACCAGTGGGGTATGAACCGAGCTGGTGCTGGAGCGCTACACACTGCTGCTCAGGCAGGTGCTCTAGCACTTCCACAGCCACCAGACTCGTGTCCCCCGCCCACTGCTCCGCCGAGACATGATAATCCCTACTCTCCTCCACCTGTGCCCTACTGCCCCCCTCTCCTTCTCCACCTTGGCCGCTGCAGACCAACACAGGGACAGTAGGCTGCTCAGGTGGTTGCCTCACAAACTCCTCCAACAGGTTCACATGACATGTTTCCCCGTCCTCGTGTTTTATCTCGACAGCACCATTACCACACTTCTGAACTTCCGGATCCTCCAACTGCAGTTTACAAATATCTGAGGGAACCAACCTGTCTAGATGCTTCCGAAGCAACCCAAGTCCTCCCCCAATATCAAACTGAGCAACCCTTTTTTCTCTCCATGTGTAACGTTGCTGCCTCGGAGTCTCTTCCTGCCCTACCTCCTCACTAGCTGTGACAGGTCCTGGGGCTTCTCCAGACTCCAACAATGGTGCCAATACTGAGTTGCCAAGAAGAGCTGCTGGTACTAAACTCTTCAAACTGTTACCAACATTAGCCATCTTCTTCCAACCTCCTCCGTTGATCAGAAGACTGAGGAATAGGCTGTGACACTTTGGATGCAAGAGGTCTTGTAACAACGCACGCCATAGGTTGTACTTGACATTTCTCTACCCACTCCTGTTCCTCCCTACTCACGTCGGCCGGCTTCTCGGCAACGACTAAGGGTGAAACCTCAGAAGTAGGCACTGCAAAGTCGTTGCCGAGAAGGAGGTCGACGCCCCCAACAGGCAAGTTCTCCACAACACCCACATCCAACTCTCGTGTCACACCATCCACCTCCAGTTCCATCCTGACCAACGGGTATGACTTGACAGCATTGATACCCTGCACCACAACCACCCGTGCCGCGTTTATTGGTCTACCAGTAAAGTTCTTCAATAAAGTCTGAGAGGCACCCGTGTCTCGCAAAAGCTCAACTCCATGCTTCTTACCAGCCCACTTCACGCAGCCATGCCCTCGATGGTCACAAAAGACATCGCGGACAGGGTTCGAGCCTTCCGGATTCTTCTCCACTGGCTGTGTCCCAGCCTCTGACGTTATACCCCGGGCAAACTCAGACGACTTCGGGGACACCCCAATGTTGCGAGCCAAAGACACAACTGCATTAGGTAGCTTGCTTGGACAGGCTCTTGCAAAATGCCCCTTCTCATGACAATGAAAACACTCTAACTCCCCCTTGGGCTTCCCTTGAGGTGGGGAAGGGCCCTGACCCTTCTTAAACGGGACGGTATTAGGTTCATGGTCAGACTTAGTATCGTTGCTCTTGTTGTAATGGTTATATGGTGTATCACTGACTCGGGGGGGGTGGAGTGTTGCGCCCCTTGTTACCTGCATCGTTCCATTGTGCAGACCCGCACCCACGAATCAGTGATATCCGAAGGTCAGCCATCTCAGCTGCCTCCTGAAGAGTTCTTGGGTTTTTCTCTTTAAGATTCAACGTCAGATCGCTGCCCGTACACTTAAAAAAAAATTCTAGAAGCATCAGCTGTTTCAACTCCTCAAACGTCGATGCCTTCTCAGAACGCAGCCAGTTTATAAATGCATCGGACAGATCCCGGGCATGCTCAAGAAAGGTGCACTCACGACCCTTCGTTACACCCCGGAACTTCAATCTGTACGTCTCTGGTTGTAACTCATATGCCCGCAGGACAGCCTCCTTCAATACCTCGTAATCGATGCACGACTCCAAGGGCAACGCATCATATGCCTTGAGTCCTTTGCCAACCAATCTAGAGGAAACAAGGGCTGCCCACTTAACCTCGGGCCATTGGTGCTCCCGGCACTTCTTCTCGAAACGCATACAAAATTCAGTGACACCCGACTCATCAAATACAGGGACCAACTTGAGCAGGTGCGATAACGACTGATCAAGACCTCGATTCCCAGAACCGAGACGCTGCCCTGTCGACTCCACCGTAGACTTCTCAAGATCTATGTCCGCACAGTACTTCGCCTTTCTCTCCTCAGCCTCAGTCTCATATCTGGCCCTTCTTTCCTCAGCCTGAATCTTAGCCATCTCAAACTCCCGCTGCTGCTGCTCAGATTCCCGCTTCTGCTGCAGCTGCAACTTAGCCATCTCAAGCTGGAAGAGCATATCTGGAGTCAAACCTTGAGGAGGAGGAGATGCAACAATTGGAGACCCACCCTGTGAAAACCACGCTGCCAGTGACTATCGGCCTGCGGGAACGTACCTGGCTCCGGAGCCCGAGGGGGCGCCATGGTAGGAGTCGAGTGGAATGGGGGCTGGGCCGAAGGTGCCCCAGCTCCCGCTCCACCCGAAGCCCCACGCACCCCGCCGAGCACACAGGCCACCAGGTCACCTCTCGACATGCTGCTAATGCCCACATGCACCATGACCGTGGCCAAACACTGGAGCCCATACCGATCAATCCCCGACACCCGGTCAGCACTAATAGGTATCTCCAGAAACTTCCTTGCATCCTCCTCACTAGCTATAACTCTAATGTCATCTAACAAAGCTCGCTGCTGCACCTCAGTTTCTGTTTCCCGTACTATGTCCTCACTGTACACTGATCCGTCGTCCGACATAGTGTCCACCGAAAATTCTCAAAGTTTATAAAAAAAAATAGAAGTACCTAAACTCTTATGTAGCACTATTCACTCAAAAATATAAGATACTTGAAGACTCTTTAAGTGTTATACTACTTGCCAAAAAAAAATCCACGTGTCCACTATATTCCTTTAATCCGGGAACTGCCGGGAGACTCTTAAGAGTTCCCCCGGCGGACTGCGGGAAGACTCTTAAGAGTCAGAGAAAAAAAAATCAACTTTTGACATCGAAAAAAAAAAATAAAAAAAAAAAAATTTGGCCCCTGGGCCATGCAAAATCTCAGTCCTCTACCTCCCCTCCTTCCCTCCTCTCCTTCAGTTATCACCTATTTTCCCTGTTATTCCCTTATTCTGAGGTATATTTTCGTGCTAACATTAGCGAGTTGCAAGCAGGGCGTTGTCATCACTGATGGCAAGCGAGTGCAAGAGAGAGAGAGAGTATCGATCGACTGTGTCTCAGTGGCCTTGGGGGAAATTGGCGGGAAAGCAGCTTGCCTCACCCATACATTATACAACTCGCGGGCTATATCTCCGATTTTGACCATCCAAACGCTGTTTTCACTCGTTTTATTGTTGTTTCAGGTTAATACCTTTATAATCAACCCATAATAGGCGCATATGGATAAGTATTAATGCTATTAACTCTCTCCGACATATGACGCAATTTTGAGCCTATTGGGGATACTTTAAAGCCTTTGTTACCATCAGGGGTATTTAGAAACCTTTAGTTTAGTTACTTCAACCTCTGCAGTTGTCTTTGAGTTAGCTGTGGGCAGAAAACTAATTTTGGAGAGGTAATTATAAGAGTGAGAAAACTCTATTTCTTATTGCTAATCTGGCAACCTCTGCGTCATATGTGCGTGAAAGGGTTAATTGTACTATGAATATTTTAGTGACGGAAACACCTCAAATACATGCGCACAGGGAGAGGTGTCTAATTACCCCCATGCGCACTTGTTAGGTTAAACAAAAACAAATGACCACAACACTCCTGCAATATTTCTCTAAGTTCACAAAATCCTAAGCAAGGTCGCCATTTGTTACGACCGGGGCTCGTATAAAACAAGGGCTCTTAATCATTGGACTAGGAAAGCACACAGCCACAACGGTAACACTAGATCCAACCCCTGAACTTATAATGCCGGTGCACAAAAACACCTATACCCTCCAGAGTTAAATCTGCGATAACAGGGTATCCTATAACTCAGTATAAGTGCACTACTACTACAGGCTGATGATCTCCGATACAGCCTGATCACAACAACATACAATTACGGTAATAAGGTATACTAGGAAAAGATAGAGATCTTAATTAAATCACTGCAATGATTTAATGCAAACTAGAAGAAGGTATATTTAAAGTTACTCTAAACAATAATGAACTGTCACTCCTATACTAAAGAAAGTGAACGAAAGTCCCAAAGCATCGAGCAGGAATCTTCTGAAGAAAGTCTGATGCCGGGGTAAGATGATCGTATCGGATTTTGAACTGTAGTATAAAGCAGGAACAGGATATGACAATTATTGTAAGGACATATAGGGTTAACTGGCACGGGAATAATAATAACTGCGCAATAGTAGGAACTCAAACAGCAAAAGAAGTACTTCCTCATCAACGAAACAGCCTACTAGGGTTGTGCAACTCAACAACAACCTAGACTAATAAATGCTGTGAATAATAATGCATACATAACAGAAAGAGTTTATAATCTAAATCTGGTGTCTGCTAGGCGAATAAAGTCTAGCTGGGATGTAGTAGGCTAGGAAACAATGGCTGAGCAAGCGGCTCGTAGCCTAGCGAAGTCCTTAAGGCTGTGCGGCCAAATTACGTTAATTGACGGGGTGCTCTCTTGAGAGATCCAGATCGCTAGTATCTGGTTCTCTCCTGGCGACCCTCTCAAAGTCAAAGCAAACGAGTTAGCACAGTGTTGGGTGGCAGAGGCAAAAGCCCTCACTCGCAACACAGTGCTAAACTCACAAGGTACACAGTCAGAAAGACCACCTAGGCTTCCCACGTCTCCGTTGCGATTGTACAGGTTCAACAAAACCTAGTACACATCGGAAATCACAACACCAGTAGCCTTATCCCAGTCTAGCATTAAATCCCCCAGCAGACCACCAAGATACAGGAAGGGAGACACCGTGAGTGTGTCGAACCTCTACAGACAAAAATGGTAACCCTTCCAAAATGCCTAACTAAACATGTGTTATCTGAGAGCTGCAGCATATAATACGATGGCCGATATATGAAATCGTGCAGAACCAAAGGGAAGTTATGATATTAAATAGAGTAGAAGAATGAGAGGTAAGAAGTTGAGAGAGAGAGAAAATGCTCTATAGGTAGAAGTCGGGAGACAGGGGGGCAAGGGACATGTGAAGGGTATGCTAGTCAGGAAAGCTCTGAGGAAGGAACTCCTCGGGACCCCTCCAGGATCACACACAAAGGCATGGTGGTCAGCCAATCACAGGCTGCTACGTCACCAGGCAGCAGGGCTGCAGAAGGCGCCAGGAACCACCAGCCAATCAAGAGGCGTGAGACGGCACGCGCGCGAGCCTACAAAGCGAGGGGGGAGGCAGCACATGTATACGCACGCACACACTACCACCCCACTGCCTATATTATTCTCTCTCCTTAACTATATACAATGCATCCTATGTTCAACTCATGACATAAAATGCTTCCCGTTGTCACAGACGAAAATAAAGACCTCCACGGGACTGTCTGTAACAACACAAACACTATGAAAGAAAGAACAACATTGTAGATAGACTGTAGCCAAATACCTTGCCCCGGCGAGTGCTAGCGAGTGGCCAAGCGAGCGGCTGAGCCCACGTGGCATTCTGCTGAGCTGCAGGCGTCACAGTGTGTGTTTGGTTACGTATGTGTGTGTGTAAGCGTTTGACTATGTGTGTGTGTGTGAGTATGTTGCGTGTAAGTGTATGTGTGTGTGCGTGTTAGTGTGTGGGTACGTGTGTGGGTGGGTGTGAATGTTTGTGTGGGTGGGTGTGAATGTAAGTGTTTGGGTGCGTGTATAAGTGTTTGTGTGTGTGTGTTTATGTGTGTGTAAGCGTTTGAGTATGTATGTGTGTGTGTGTGTGAGTATGTTGTGTGTATGTGTGTAAGTGTATGTGTGTGTGTTTGTTCGTTTGTTCGTACTACTGTAAACAAACACACCACTCTAAACAAACACACCACTGTAAACAAACACACCACTCTAAACAAACACACCACTAAACAAACACACCACTCTAAACAAACACACCACTGTAAACAAACGCACCACTCTAAACAAACACACCACTGTAAACAAACACACCACTGTAAACAAACACACCACTCTAAACAAACACACCACTCTAAACAAACACACCACTGTAAACAAACACACCACTGTAAACAAACACACCACTCTTAACAAACACACCACTGTAAACAAACACACCACTCTAAACAAACACACCACTGTAAACAAACACACCACTCTAAACAAACACACCACTGTAAACAAACACACCACTCTAAACAAACACACCACTGTAAACAAACACACCACTCTAAACAAACACACCACTGTGAACAAACACACCACTGTAAACAAACACACCACTCTAAACAAACACACCACTCTAAACAAACACACCACTCTAAACAAACACACCACTCTAAACAAACACACCACTGTAAACAAACACACCACTCTAAACAAACACACCACTCTAAACAAACACACCACTGTAAACAAACACCACTCTAAACAAACACACCACTCTAAACAAACACACCACTCTAAACAAACACACACTGTAAACAAACACCACTCTAAACAACACCACACACCACTCTAAACCAAAAACACACACCACTCTAAACAAACACACCACTCTAAACAAACACACCACTCTAAACAAACACACCACTGTAAACAAACACACCACTCTAAACAAACACACCACTCTAAACAAACACACCACTGTGAACAAACACACCACTCTAAACAAAAACACCACTGTAACAAACACACCACTAAACAAACACACCACTCTAACAAACACACCACTGTAAACACCACTCTAAACAAACACACCAATCTAACACACACCACTCTAAACAAACACACCACTCTAAACAAACACACCACTCTAAACAAACACACCACTCTAAACAAACACACCACTCTAAACAAGCACACCACTCTAATCAAACACACCACTCTAAACAAACACACCACTCTAAACAAACACACCACTCTAAACAAACACACCACTCTACACAAACACACCACTCTAAACAAACACACCACTCTAAACAAACACACCACTCTAAACAAACACACTACTCTAAACAAACACACCACTCTAAACAAACACACTACTGTAAACAAACACACCACTCTAAACAAACACACTACTCTAAACAAACACACCACTCTAAACAAACACACCACTCTTCTTTTGTTCGTACTACTCTAAACAAACACACCACTCTTCTTTTGTTCATACTACTCTAAACAAACACACCACTCTTCTTTTGTTCGTACTACTCTAAACAAACACATCACTCTTCTTTTGTTCGTACCACTCTAAACAAACACACCACTCTTCTTTTGTTCGTACCACTCTAAACAAACACACCACTCTTCTTTTGTTCGTACTACTCTAACAAACACACCACTCTTCTTTTGTTCGTACAACTCTAAACAAACACACCACTCTTCTTTTGTTAGTACCACTCTAAACAAACACACCACTCTTCTTTTGTTCATACCACTCTAAACAAACACACCACTCTTCTTTTGTTCGTACTACTCTAAACAAACACACCACTCTTCTTTTGTTCGTACAACTCTAAACAAACACACCACTCTTCTTTTGTTCGTACAACTCTAAACAAACACACCATTCTTCTTTTGTTAGTACCACTCTAAACAAACACACCACTCTTCTTTTGTTCGTACTACTCTAAACAAACACACCACTCTTTTTTTGTTCGTACTACTCTAAACAAACACACCACTCTTCTTTTGTTCGTACTACTCTAAACAAACACACCACTCTTCTTTTGTTCGTACTACTCTAAACAAACACACCACTCTTCTTTTGTTCGTACCACTCTAAACAAACACACCACTCTTCTTTTGTTCGTACTACTCTAAACAAACACACCACTCTTCTTTTGTTCGTACCACTCTAAACAAACACACCACTCTTCTTTTGTTCGTACCACTCTAAACAAACACACCACTCTTCTTTTGTTCGTACTACTCTAAACAAACACACCACTCTTCTTTTGTTCGTACCACTCTAAACAAACACACCACTCTTCTTTTGTTCGTACCACTCTAAACAAACACACCACTCTTCTTTTGTTAGTACTACTCTAAACAAATACACCACTCTTCTTTTGTTCGTACTACTCTAAACAAACACACCACTCTTCTTTTGTTAGTACTACTCTAAACAAACACACCACTCTTCTTTTGTTCGTACTACTCTAAACAAACACACCACTCTTCTTTTGTTAGTACTACTCTAAACAAACACACACTCTTCTTTTGTTCGTACTACTCTAAACAAACACACCACTCTTCTTTTGTTCGTACTACTCTAAACAAACACACACTCTTCTTTTGTTCATACTACTCTAAACAAACACACACTCTTCTTTTGTTTGTACTACTCTAAACAAACACACCACTCTTCTTTTGTTCGTACTACTCTAAACAAACACACACTCTTCTTTTGTTCGTACTACTCGAAACAAACACACACTCTTCTTTTGTTCGTACTACTCTAAACAAACACATACTCTTCTTTTGTTCGTACTACTCTAAACAAACACACTCTTCTTTTGTTCGTACTACTCTAAACAAACACACCACTCTTCTTTTGTTCGTACTACTCTAAACAAACACACCACTCTTCTTTTGTTCGTACTACTCTAAACAAACACACACTCTTCTTTTGTTCGTACCACTCTAAACAAACACACCACTCTTCTTTTGTTTGTACTACTCTAAACAAACACACCACTCTTCTTTTGTTCGTACTACTCTAAACAAACACACCACTCTTCTTTTGTTCATACTACTCTAAACAAACACACCACTCTTCTTTTGTTCGTACTACTCTAAACAAACACACACTCTTCTTTTGTTCGTACTACTCTAAACAAACACACACTCTTCTTTTCAATATTGTATACGAAACAATAACATAAAATATCATTCTCTCAGCTTTGGAGGAGACACTTGTTACAGGAAGCTCTGCCTTTTGTCTTCTTCATACACATAGATAAAATGTTTGTGTGTATTCGTATGTGTGTGTGTGTAATAATAATAATAATAATAATAATTAAAGTTGCAAGCAACCTTGTGCGGGGTTCGAGCGGGGTTGCATGCAGGGTATTGTGTTGGATACAAGGGCTGTGCCACATATATCAAAATATCATGTATCTTATCGGGCATGGAGAAAGTACAGAAGGAATATAGTGTAGCCATTTTGGCTATGGCCACTTAGACCATTAACTCCTTCAGACATATTATGTTCCAGTAAGTCTACGGAGGCGGGAGCCCGGTATCCTTGCCACCGCCTCGCACTACACTCACAACAACATTGTGGCCGTTAGAATTATCGGAGGTGGCTGAGGTTGCCACCAACGGTTTTATCGTAAGCTAACTTATCGGACTTACTGAGCTCCATATGACGCTAGAGCGTCATATAACTTATTAGAGAGCCATGAAGATAAGTCCATATGACGCACTAGCGTCATATGAGGTTTTGGCGCACTCGGCCATATGACGCGGTAGCGTCATATATGTCTGAAGGAGTTAAGGAGTGTGAACATTTTGGTTAAAGCTATTAATCCTGTACGAGTTGTTGTTGTTGTTGTTGTTCCCTAAGCTGCCTGGCCGAACAGCCCAGAGTCCCTGAGGAAGGCCATGGCCATGATCGGGCTTTCCCACAGAGCTCTCATTGAGTGTAGATTGTGTTGTTGGCATAAGTGGTTGTGTGAAATGCAGTCTTCTATGATGTGTTTAATGGTATGGGGTGCTGTGTTACATCCCGGGCAGGCGTCGACAACGGAGTCATCCAGTCTCTTCTGATAGCTCAGGAGAGCTGGATGGTGTCCGCATCTCAGCCTGGCCAGGTGGACTCTGTCCTCGCGAGGAAGGGAGGATTTGGAAAGATGGATTTCGGGAGGTCGTGCTTGCAGCTGCGTGTTGTCTGTGAGTGAGTGGATGGATCGGAGAGAGATATGAGTATGGATGTGCTTCTGGAAGTTGGTTCGGGGTGGGCAGGGAGGGAGAGAGGACAGTAATTGTGTGTGATACCGTGTGCTGGGTGTTGTTTTGATATTTCTTGGTGTATGTGGGTGTGTTGCCATGTAGTTTAGTGGGTGGTCTTGGTTCGTGGAGGCTGCTGCCAGGAATTGAGTGCCTCTCATGTCCAGATGGTCTTTGACTTTGAGGATTTTGGTTTCTTGATGTAGGTGATCTGTGGGTGCAGTAGCTGTGCAGCCTGTAATGATCTTCAGGGCTTTGTTTTGAATAGTCTGTAAGGTCTTATGATGTGTTTTAGCTAGGTTAGAAGCCCAGGCTGGGCTTGCGTATTCCATCACTGATCTTATGTATTGTTTATATACTGTGGTGGTAGTTCTTTGTTGTGTCCAAATTTTGTGTGAGCAAGTGACCTGAGGGCGTTAAGTCTGGGTGTCAGTTTCTTTTTAATGTTTGTGGTGTGCTGTTTGAATGTCATATGAGTATCATATGTTACTCCTAGGATTTTGGGTGTGTGTGTATGTGTTAGGGGTGTGTTGTTTATGGTGAGTTGAGGGATGTATTCGTGTTCTGTCCAGCTTGTGAGCAGGGTTGCGGTGGATTTAGCTGGGGCTAGATTAAGTCTGTTTGTAGTGCACCAGCCATGAGTGTGTTGAGATAGGGTTGAAGGAGATCTGTTGCTCTTTTTGGGTCATGGTGTGTGCATGTGAGTGTTATGTCATCTGCATAGGAGGCTAAGTTTATTTGGGGCGTATTGGGTGTAGTTATATCGTGCATGTACAGATTGAAGAGTGCGGGCGATAGGACGGATCCTTGTGGGACTCCGTTTGGAAAGTTTCTGATTTTAGATGACTGACCGGCAAAAGATATGTGTGCACATCTGCCTGCTAGGAAGTTGGCCAGCCACCTTTTTGTGTTGTTGTGCATGTTTGTGTTGTAGATTTTGTTTGTTAGGTTGTGGCGGGGGATGGCATCAAAGGCTTTACTAATGTCGAGTGTGGCTAATAGTGATCTGTGTGGTGGTCTAGCTGAGTTGATGCCGTCAAAAGCTCTTTGTGTAAGGTCTGTGAGAAGAGTGTTTGTGGAGTGCAGTGGCCTAAAGCCATGTTGTGTTGTAGCTAGGGGTAGGTTGGGTGTAATTAGTTGTAATACTAGGCGTTCCATGACTTTGGAGGGGGAGCAAAGAAGTGTGATGGGGCGGTGCGAGGAGGGTAGCGTGGGGTCTTTGTTGGGTTTGGGGAATGTGGTGATGAGACCATGCTTCCAAATGTCTGGTATTGTGTTGTGTGAATAACTGTAGTTTGATATGTTAGTGAGTGCTTGTATGCCTTGTGGTCCCAGGTGTCTGAGGTGTATGTTGCTTATGTTGTCTAGGCCACAAGCGGGTGAGTGCTTGAGATTGTTGATGATATGCTTTGTCTGGTGATTGGTGAAGGGTGTATAGTCAGGGTCTGTGGGGAATTGTCTCTTACGTCGGATAACACGTCGGTCGTCTTTGTGAGGTTTTAGGTGGCTGACATGTGAGAAGTGATTGATGAGAGTGTTTGCTTGTTGTTTTCATGAAGGAGTAGAGTCTGTTGTTGTGATTGCAGCATGTGATTGTGTTGTGTTGCTGTTGGAAAGTGTGATGCTGTTTAGTGTTTTGTAGAGTTTTTTGGGGTTTGTTTTTGTGATCAAGTGTTTGTAGGAAGTTATTCCAATTTATTTTTTGTTGTTCTTGTATTTTGTTGTTAGTTTGGGTGTTGAGTGCTTGGATTTGTTGTGTGATGTCTTGTGTGTGGGGTGCTGGGGAGTGTTTCAGTATGTCACGTTGTCTGATGAGGTTTTGAATTTCTGGTGTGAAGTTGGGGTTGTGTCTTTTTCTGTTACCTCTTGGAATGTGTCTCTTGTCAGCGTTTTGGATAGTTTTATTGAGTATGTGTACAGCATTGTTGATGATAGTGATGGGTGTACTGTTTAGAGTTGTGAAGTGTTGTTCTGTCTCATTTGTGAATGCTTCCCAGTTAGCTCTTTTATAATTGGTGTATGTGTGCTTGTGGCTAGCTGGGATGAGTCTGGTTTTGGTGGTGATAATGATCGGGAGGTGGTCAGAGCCTAAGGTTCTGACCACCCTCCAGGATGTTGTGGGGGCGAGTTCTGGGGAGCAAAAGGTGATGTCTGGAGATGATGGGTTATAGAGGGCTTGGTGAGGAATATGGGTATGTTGATGGATGTCGTTAACCCGTTGAGCCCCGGCTAGTTATAATATTTTGTTCACCCCAGTCGCAAGCCATTTTCACTTCTTTTTTTTGTTTGCTAAAATGGAAGACAAGGATGAGAAATGAAAAAAAAAAAAAAAAAAAAATCACCTCGGAAATTTTTTTTTTGGGGGGGCGCCGGTGGGGGGTTGGGGGGGGGGGGGGGGAGCCTCAAAAAAATGTGTTGAGCCAAAATGGAAGAGAATGGTGAGAAATGAAGACAAAAATAAAAAAAAACTCATTTCGGTCATTTGGGGGGGGGGTTTCAATAGTTCGTCTCCCCCGCATGACCACCCGCCCGGGAGCACTAGGGTAAAAACTGAGTATGGCATTGTACGGTATACATCCTAAGGAGTGTCTCACATAAATCTCAAGCCTCTAGCTCCCATACGACCGGAGTAATGAAGGTTCAAAGTGGCGGTGAACTAAGGGTGTAAAGTATCCCCACTAAGCCCACCACCACCAGCCGCGCGGCTGTCTCGGCCCGCTCACACCTACTGGCCCGGCTCCCACACACACTACGGTACCTCCCCCTCCTATTCTCCCGCCATTTCCTACCTTACGAGCCACGTAAGTGTTTTTTATATGTCGGACGCACGTGATGCGTCGCTGGGAGTTGGTGATCAAACACTGCCGACGCAACACGTGCGACGCTGGGTCTCACTGGGTTAAGGATGATAAGGTTATCAGTTTGGTTTTGTAGTACCAGCCCTCTGTCTGTGTCGGGGTTGTCGACAAACCAGGCCGACGTCTTGGCGTTGAAGTCACCACCCAGGATGATGTGTGGGGTGTTTGTGATGTGTTGTAAGTGTGGTCTGTATTCATTTGGTACTGTACGGGATGCATGTGTTTATGATGGTTATGATGGAGTTGTTGCCAGTGCGAATTTTAATTGATTGTATTTCTGTTGTGTTATCATTTGGGGGGAGGAGGGATTTGGTTTGTACACTGGTAACTATGTATGATATTTCTTTGTGTACCAGGGTGATGAGTCCACCGCCTCCGCCGACAGCCCGGTCTTGTCTGATGGTGGTGAAATCATGAAATGTGGGTGTTTTCTGTGTTGTGCGCAGTTTTGTTTCTTGTAAGATGGCAATGTGTATGTTGTGTTGTTTGGTGAAGTGTGAGAGTTTGTGTTTCTTTGTGTTGATGCCATCTATGTTCAATTGGAGAATGTTAATGTTATGTGCACGATGTAGCTCAGATATTTGCCCGGAAATGTGTTGTGGAGAAATATCTGGAGAAGCGACAAAAGTTGTATGCTGCATATATGGAGTTGGAGAAGGCCTATGACAGAATTGATAGAGAAGGTATGTGGAAAGTACCGGTACCGGTACTGAAAATATACGGAGTAGATGGCAAGTTGCTGAAAGCAATTAAGAGCATGTATGAGGGTGCAAAGGTGTCAGTATGTGTGGATAATTAACAGAGCGAGTTCTTTAATCTGAATGTTGGGTTAAACCAAGGGTGTATGTGATGTCCCGATGGTTGTTCAATATATACCAGTACAGTATATGGATGGAGTCATGAAAGAAATACAAGGAAGAGCAGCGGATGTTGGTGTACCGCTGATAAGGGAAGGAAACGAGTGGAAGTTGCCTCAACAGTACAGTACCGGTACTACTGTTGCTGACAACACAGTTCTGATGAGCGATAGTGAATGGGAGTTGCATGGTCAGGTAAATATGTTTGGAACAGTGTGTGAAAAACGGAATCTGGAGGTAAATGCTAGGAAGAGCAATATTATGGTCATTGAAAGGGGTGCAACCATAGAGTGTGAAGTGAGGTTGAACGGCTATGAAGAATGTCAGCTCATTTAAGTATTTGGGCAGTGTGTTGAGTAAAGATGTGAGTAGGCCTATGGATGAAGAAGTGTGGGAGAAAGTGTAACAGGGGAAGAGCATTGTAGGAACTCTGAAAGCAGTAAGAAGAAATAGGGTGATCAGCATGGAAGTTAAGAAGTCCTTGCATGACAGTGTGGTAATCCCGACATTGACTTATGGGAGGGAAGCATGGACGTTTCTGACTGGGATTGATCATTGATAATCATCGGTTATGCTAGTTGGAAAATTAGTGGGGTAGAATGTAGAGTTCGGATGTACCGCCAGCCTTGTTTACACTACGCGGAGCGGCGGCGGATGCTGGCCATCATGTTCCCGTCTATTTGACTGCTTTTGGATACAATAATAGGTTGAGGGGGGTCACCCCCCCCCCCACCATGACATATTGTCATCATCATATATATTGCCAGCAGGAGGCAAATAACCGAAAAAAACGCCTTCAAAATAGACGCGAACTAAAGGCTGGTTCACACATAGCCGAGTCGGTGCGCGAGTCCAACACGAGTGATGAAATTTTGCTATTCAACAATGACTCGTCGATACTCCTCAACACTCGTATAGACTCGTGCTACGCTCGTGTATACTCGACACACTCGTGGGTACTCGCCATGGGGTCCAAAAATGTCATGCATGCATGAAATTTTTGGGTCCCGTGGCGAGTACCCATGAGTGTGGCCTAAATACGTGTAGACTCGTGTACATACGTGTTAACTCGTGTTTGACTCTGAATAACTCTTCGTTATTCGTGTTAACTCGTGTTGACTCGTGTAAACCCGTGTAACACTTTGGTGATTCGTCGCTTTTCGTCATCATTTCGACGTTGACGAAGCAACACGTGTCTACACGCAACAACACGTATGTAACACACATGCAACACGTATCAACAAGAGTAGAAAGCACGAATGTGAGTGCCAAAATTTGGTGCCCCCATGATGCCAGAGTTTACACGAAAAATTCAAACACAAGTGAAAACACGAGTAAACAAGAGTAAACACGATCCACTGAGAAAAAAACACGAGTGTAACACGAAAAAGCAAGTGTCATTTGAAATACCATTATTTCAAAAACGTAGGAAGAATCAACGAGAGTTTACACGGATGTAACACGAGTCAACACGTGTGCAACAGAGATCCAACGAGAGTCAACGCGTTGTCTTTCGTATTGATCCGTATAAAAATCGTGTTGATCCGTGTAACAATCGCGTTGACTCGTCCATACTCTTTGTTTACGTGCCCTGGAATGTGGCCATTATTTTTCAAATTTTTGACACTCGTGTTGGGTTCGTGTTACACTCGTTTTGACTATCAGTTACTCGTACAGACTCTTGCATGAACACGTGTTGACTCGTATTGAATCGAGTTAACTCGTGTTACACTCTCCTTGACTCGGGAACAATTGCTACTCACGGCCGACTCAGCCTCCAGCGACGGCGATAATCGACGAGTGTGACTCGTGTTGGACTCGCGCACCGACTCGGCTATGTGTGAACCAGCCTTTAACCACGGTGATCGACATATGTAAACATTACGGCGGCGGTGTCGGCGTCGAACACTTGCGATAATGTTCCCATCTATTTTGAATGCCATTGGATACAATAATATGTTGAGGGGGGCTTTGCCCCCATGACGTGTTGTCATCATCATATATATTGCCAGTAGGGGGCAAACAATAAAAAAAATTGCCGCAAAGCCCTCCCCTCAACATATTATTGTATCCAATGGCAGTCAAAATAGACGGGAACATGATGGCAAGCTTCCGTCGCCGCTCTGCGCAGTGTAAACAATGGTGGCGGTACGCCCAAACTTTACATTCTACCCGGCTAGGCCTATATTATAGGCTACAATAAATAAGTAGGCTAGGCTATTTTTTCTATAGGCTATGCCTAGTCTAATATTACAATTTAAGGTAGCATTCAAGTTGACTACAGCAAGACTTACCCTTGACCAGGTATAGGCTATCCTAGTGTTTAATAGGCCTATACCCCTTTGAAAGGACATTAGCCTAGTCTAACCTAACAACCTTACCTAACCTATTATAGTAGGCTATTATGGGTGGGGGCTGCTGCCCCCACACCCCAATTTTTGGTGTATTTGTCTATTTTGTCTGTGAAGTGGGAATTTTTTCAATTTGTCGATAACGAAAATCCTCCATGCAGACTATAGCTTATGGAGAAAAATATGGTGAATCTATTGTTGCCTATTATCTCTAATAAATTGTTTCTCATAATGCTGCAGTAGTGTCGTTTAAAATACCAACCATTTAATTGTGTGCCTTTAAAAATTACCTAAATTAGGCTATAGGCTACTGGAAGATTAGAAGAATCTTTAAGAAAGACTAGGTTAGGGTTATTGTCGTGCCAAAGCTAGATTATAGCCTAAATATAAAAGGAAATGAATAAAATGAAATATGCCGAAAAAAATCAACGTCATAATAGACGCGAAGTTAACCGCGACGATCGCCCTATGTAAACATGACGACCGTACACCCGGTAACTACATCCATCCCATTAAAAGTTACTGTGGGACACCAAATATGTTGAGGGGGTCTCTGCGGCTCTGCCCCCCCACGTCGGCCCGTCACGTATTATGATGTACGGTAAATCATCATCATCTGTGCTAATTCATAGGATCCCCAATTAAGGACAAAGTCAATCAACAGACGAAATAAGCTCCCAAATTACAATAACATAGCGGCCCGCCGTTTATGGGCGACTTTTTGCACGTCATTTTAAATGTTACTTTCCTGCCCTGGTCTAGGCCTAATAGATTTTTCCAAAGAATCAAACTTAAATTAAAAGGAAGTAGCCTAGCCTACAGTTTATAGGAAGGCTATTCCAACATGCATTCCAGGACTTAGGCTAGCCTAGGCTATATGAAAATTTGTGGGTGGTCTGCCAAAAAAGAATCACTAGGCCTATTAGGCTATGGGTAGGCTAGTATGGGGTGCATTTTGCAAATTTTCTGAACTCTTAGGCCTAGGCTAGGCTAAATTAAAACTCACAAAATCTGAGTAAAACCAGCACTAGAATTTTGTCTTGTCTTGTCTTGGGGCAACCTCAGGCGAATACTCGCCCCCTCCGGCCCTACCGTAGTCGCGGAGATCCTATGTCACAATTAAATTAGTTTATAGTTAAGGTTAAAATTCACCACCGTGTCACTTTCATTCTAGGTCATTCGTAGAACCGTAACACTGTAAAGGCAACAACCCAATAGCAGGTCATCAGGTGGGGAACCAGAGACCTACAAACCACGGTACTAGGGCCAGAGCAATGTCTTGAAGCGAGGTGCCCTTATCAACCAACCCCAGACAATCCAGTAGGAGCTGTCGGAAGGAATCCATCTTTGAAGACAGAAAGGGACGCCCATCCACATGCTCAGTGACGGGACGAGGCGAGGCTTAGGAGGCATATGTAGGACGACCAGATGTAGGATGTGGAGGGGAAGAGGTACCGTACGACGATACATGGGATCCAGAGACTGCGGAGGGAAGAGCTTGTCAAAGTCATACAGTTCCTCAGGACCTCAACAATAACCGGGGGACGGCCGGTGCGGGCAATGATCGATCGCCGTAGTTAATATAAGTTCGCGGTCGCGGAGATCCTATGCCACAATTAAATTAGTTTATAGTTAAGGTTAAAATTCACCACCGTGTCACTTTCATTCTAGGTCATTCGTAGAACCGTAACACTGTAAAGGCAACAACCCAATAGCAGGTCATCAGGTGGTGAACCAGAGACCTACAAACCACGGTACTAGGGCCAGAGCAATGTCTTGAAGCGAGGTGCCCTTATCAACCAACCCCAGACAATCCAGTAGGAGCTGTCGGAAGGAATCCATCTTTGAAGCCAGAAAGGCACGCCCATCCACATGCTCAGTGACGGGACGAGGCGAGGCTTAGGAGGCATATGTAGAACGACCAGATGTAGGATGTGGAGGAGAAGGGGTACCGTACGACGATACATGGGATGCGGAGGCAGCGGAGGGAAGAGCTCGTCAAAGTCATACGGTTCCTCAGGACCTCAACAATAACCGGGGGACGGTCGGTGCGGGCAATGGTCGATCGCCGTAGTTAATATAAGTTTGCGTCTATTTTGACGGCGATTTTTGTTGTAGTTAGGCTAGGCCTAGGCTATTTGCCCCCTGCTGGCAATATATATGATGATGACAATATGTCATGGGGGGCGATTGACCCCCTCAACATATTATTGTATCCAACGATCTCTAACCTCTGTATCTCAAAAAGGGCTAGAGCAAATTGGCTGTAAATTTCCACATCTAGGCTATTTCTTGACAGATTTGCTCCCTCCAATTAATATTTATTAGCATAAATTCAGCCTAGTTTAGCCTATAAAACAAAAAACTAACATTTGTTTAGCCTAGGCCTACATATAAAAAGAAAAACCCACTCGTACTGCAATTATAAGCATAAATATGAGTATCTAAGTTACAAAGCAAATGTTTTTGTATAGCCTAAAATAAACCATAAAATTGTCATCTTTCAACTGTTGAGGTCATAAATATAAAAAAATCTAATACATTAGGAAAAAATGTGTTAAGAGTTGTGTTAGCGGGTCTATCGTCCCCTTTATTTACATAGTCGCACGCTCGCAGTTACATTCGCGTCTAATTTGACTGTGGTTATTTGCCCCTGCTGGTGATATAGATGATGATGACAATAAGTCATAGGGGGATAAAGCCCCTTCAACCCATTATTGTATCTCACGGCCAGGCGTTGGGTAAATTGTTTTGTTACCGGCCGGCGGATTGAGGGTGGCTTTACCAAGTTTACCCCAGCAGTTAAATTAGAAGCGAATGTAGCCCTAACTGCGAGCGTGCGACTAGGCTATATAAACAAAGCTTTTGGTATGCCCACAACTACAACTCTTACCAAAACTGCAATTAGCCTATTTTTTTTTTTTTTTTCAGTCTAGGCTAAATTGGTGAGGCTAGGCTAAATTATTTAGCTGCAATTAGCCTAACCTATTTTTGTTTGTTCTTTCAGTCTAGGCTAAATTGTGGTAGGCTAGGTTAAATTCTTTAACATGTGTACTATTGTGTAGGCCTGTGCTTTCCAATAGAAGTAAAAATATATAGCATAGCCTAATGCAATTTTACTAAAACCCAAGCCTACCTGAATATAGCCCTATGCAGAGCTCAAAAGCAAAAAAAATAAAAAAATATGTTGAGCAGTGAAGTAAAATTAAGCTAGGCCTAGGCCTGGTTTCTCATAGGCCTAATAACCTAATGAAGTATACTATAGCCTAACCTAATTTAAGTTATTTCACAAAATACTAATAGGCCTACCCAGCCCTCCTCATGCATTATTTTCCATTGTAAAATAAGTTTGTGATACACTACGAAAGATTATTCAACATGGAATTTGACTGGAATAGAGAAGCTTAGCAACGAAAAGCCAATACTCCCCCCTCCCTGTGATTGTGCCAGCTTTTGTAAGCAGTGCAATAACTTAATGAAGGACAGAAAAGCTGCAGGATGCTCTGGCATTCTAGCCGAGATGATTAAGGCCTCAGATGAGAAAGGAGTAGGTGTGTTCAATGAGCTAATTAACTTCATCATCAGAGAGAAAGTAATCTCTGATGAATGGCACAAAAGTATATTATATACTGTATACGAGCAAAGGGGACTCATTGGATAGGGAAAATTATAGGGGCCTGAAAATACTTGATCAAGTCATGAAGGTCTGTGAGAAAGTCTTTGAAGGTATGATATTGACGATATGCAGTTTGGTTTCATGCTAGGACACGGCACAATCCAAGTCATGAAGGTATTTGTGTGATAATCAAGATGTATGAGGACTCACAAACGGCAGTGAGGGTGAAAGATGTACCGGTACTGAGTGATGAGTTTTCAGTTCGCGTCGGAGTCCACCAGGGCTCTGTGTTAATGAAGCCCTTTCCTCTTTTTTTGTTTATGGTTCTGGAGGCACTATCTGGTGATTTCAGAGTTGGGCTCCCCTGGGAACTGCTATAAGGGTCCTGAAAATGCTTGACTAAGTCATGGAGGTCTGTGAGAGAGTCTTAGAAGGTATGATAAGGGAAAGATACTGTATGTACTGTGTAGTGAAACCAGCTTGATTAGTATTGTGGTTTTATTGTACAAACAATTGAGGTCCGGTACATCACATCCTGTAACAACAACAATCCTTAGTAATACAGTTCTAAACAAAATAACTAATAAATATATGTAGTCTAGGAGTTTCTTATATCCCTATATTATATGCTAAACCTTCAATACATCTGAAATCATTAATACTTATTCCTTATATAGGTAAACCATAATCTCTTACAAAGTCTTGACACCGACCTGTGTTTTGAAATGCTCGGCTGTCAGTGATCTAGTGGGCGGGAAAGGTAGCAGTGATGCGCTATGTAAAAGGGACCCTAAACATAAATGGCTAACTATATTTCATTACATTCTTCCCCCCTAATATTTATGTATAGTCCTGGAGGTACATAGGAGCGCGCCGTTTCCTTCCAGATCGTCGAAGTGAGTCCAGCGATGACGGCATCTCCGGCATCTCCGGCGTTGAAGAGGGATTCCGCTCACTACCTTCTTGTGGGGCAAATCCTTCTGAGTTTTGTTCCTGGTTAAGTAACTCCTCGTGTGATGGTGTCAGGTTCACCTCTGCATCGGGAATGTCTTGGTGTTGTTGGGAGATGGACATGTTTGTGTCTGCATTCTCTCTGCTCTCTGGGGCCATGGGAGCAAGGTGCCTTAAGGAAACTGTAGTAATTCTGCTACAGCAGCTCAAGCTTTTGAAAATCTAAAGAAAGACATTGCTGATTCTGTGATACTATCAATAGACCCAAACTCTCCCTTCACAGTAGAAACCGATGCTTCAGATCATGCGATTGCTGCGACCCTTACCCAGAATGCAGTTTATAGAGGTGCATAATAATGATCGGATGGAGTGGAGTGCATCAGGAAGCACCATTTCCCACTGAGAGACATCTAAATTCCTGGTTTTGAGAGCTAGCATCACAGTCTTCCATATTATTCCATTATATCTCTCTACCTGGCCATTTCCTCTAGGATTGTATGGTGTTGTACGGCTGGTAGCAACCCCTTTCTTACACAAAAATTCTTTTAGCTCTTCAGACATGAAAGATGTTCCTCTATCAGTGTGTATATAAGCTGGCATACCAAATATAGAGAACAGCTGCACCAGACATTGTATTACAGTAGCAGTAGTCATGTTGGAGCAAGGGAATGCAAAGGGGAATCTAGAGTATTCATCTACAATAGTAAGTATGTACTTATTTTTTGATTGAGATGGAAGTGGGCCTTTAAAATCCATGTTGAGTCTCTCAAAGGGCTGAGTTGCCTTAATCAATGATCCAGATTTTGCCTTGAAAAATTGAGGTTTCAGTTTAGAGCATGTGGGGCATGATGTTGTCATTTTCTTTACGTCTTCAACGGAATAGGGCAAATTTCGACCTCGGACAAAATGAGCCATTCGGGTTACTCCAGGGTGACATAGGTTATCATGCAACTCTTTGAGTTTATCTGTACCAGTAGCTCCACACACACGTGAAAATGCATCTGCAGGAATGTTCTCTGAGCCCGGGCGGTACACAATGTCATAATGGTAACATGAGAGTTCTATACGCCATCTTGCTATTTTGTCATTTTTAATTTTGCCAGCTGATTTAGAGTTGAACATGAATGCCACGCTGCGCTGATCTGTGACAAGCCGAAATGATGTCCGATGAGATAATGTCGCCACTTTCTTAAAGCTTCTACAATGGCATAAGCTTCTTTCTCCACTGATGAGTGCTTCTGTTCACTACTTGAGAGAGTTCTGGAGAAGAAAGCCACTGGACGGTCATTCTGGGTAAGGGTCGCAGCAATCGCATGATCTGAAGCATCGGTTTCTACTGTGAAGGGAGAGTTTGGGTCTATTGATAGTATCACAGAATCAGCAATGTCTTTCTTTAGATTTTCAAAAGCTTGAGCTGCTGTAGCAGATAAGGGAAACCCATCAGCATGAGAGAGGGGCTGTACTTTTTCTGAAAACCCAGGTATCCATCGAGAGTAGTGAGCAAGCATTCCCATCATCCTGCGTAGCGAAGCCATGTCCTGTGGTAGTGGGAGTTTCAATAGTGGCTCTAGACGTTCTTGGTCAGGTCTGATTTCTCCCTCCTTTATAGAGTAACCAAGCAGATTAATGGACCGGAGGCGAAAGTCACATTTGTCATAATTTAGGGTCAGGTTATACTTCTTGGCAACATCCATAAAGTGCTTCAGATTTTCATCATGGTCTTCTTCAGATTCACCACATACCGTAACATTATCCACATAAGCGAATGTACCCTTCACACTTTCTTTTTCAAGGATTTCATCAATAACTCTTTGGAAACTGGCCACTCCATTTGTCACTCCGAAAGGGATACGATTAAATTCATAAAGCTTTCCTCCTGCTTCAAATGCTGTGTAAGGTTTCTCCTCTTCTTTTATCTCCACTTGATGGTATGCACTTCTCAAATCCAATGTACTGTACACTCTAAACCTAGCAACATCATTCACCATCTCATCAATACGTGGTAAGGGGTAGGCATCCAGCTCTGTGTACCGGTTTATGGTCTGCGAGTAATCTATAACCATTCTTTTCTTGTGATTTTCCCCTGAGGTTACCAGTACTTGAGCTCTCCAAGGAGAATTACTAGGTCTGATGATTCCTTCTTTCAGCATGCGTACAGTTTCAGCTTGTATGAATTTCTTGTCTGTTTCTGTGTATCTCCTGGATTTCACCGCGATAGGCCTGCAGTCTGGTGCCAAGTTTCTAAACAGCGATGGAGCAGGTACTTTTACAGCTGCTAATCCACATATCTTGAGGGGTTGTCTTGATCCCCCAAAGGCCATCTCTAATGAAGAATGTTGTTGTAGGAAATCATGGCCTAAAATCACGTCACTACATAAACTGGGAAGGACTTTGAGTTTAACATTGGAATAAGTTTCTCCCTGAAGCTCTAGATTAACATTGCAGTGGCCCAGGATTTTAGAAGAATGTGATACATCTGCCATGGAAACCTCACCGTTGTCAGGATAGATTGTTAGCTTGTTCTGCTGCACGATATTATTATGGATAAAATTATCGGAGCTACCTGTATCAATTAAGGTAGTAACTGCTATGCCATTATTTTTGGAGCTGCTCACAGATTTTTTAAGACACGAAAGAGAAGTTCCAGCTAGAGTAGCAAGCATTGCAGCTGAATGGTGAGAGGTGGAAGCAGTATTTGTCTGTTTACGACTAGAAGCTCGGCATACCTTAGCGTAATGTCCCTTTTTCTTGCAGTTCATACACAAAGCCTCTCTTGCTGGGCACTGACTACGTGGATGCCGGCTGTATCCACAAAAGAAACACCGGGAAGCACTGGAAGTAGCTGCACTCACTGGATCAGCATTCTTGTCTACTCTTTCTAGTTGTTGTTGTTGTAGATGTTGTTGGACTCTTTCTTGTTCATCTGTATCTATGCCTAGTTTGCTTAGTGATACTGCAGCATTTATTGACTCTGGGTGCATATAAGAGGCAGAATGTTTCTGAGCCATTTCTAAAGTGTGGGCTTGTTCATATGCAGTTTGCAGATCCAAGGTTTTGTTCTCTAATAAACGTTGCCGTATCGTATGAGAAACTATCCCGTTAATAAAGGCATCTCTAACATAGTTAGAGTTAGTGCAGCTTTTTCTTTAGTAATATAAGGGGACTTCACTCTAACATCAATTCTGTACACCAATTTCTTCAAGCAGAATCCCCTACTCTCCTTTTTTTGACAGAGACTCAAGTAACATCCACATCTGACACGTCTAGATTTAATTTTCCAGGTTATCAACTGCTCCAAAATTTCAGACCTAAAGGAGGTGTATGTTGCTTCGCAAAATCTGAAATTGCCCTGGAGGAGGTTACTAGTTTCAATTGTCCCTATTTTGATTATTCTATATACAAATTAATTTCTGCTGGTAAATTTAAATACATATGTTGCATCTACCGTTCCCCAAATACTCCTCCAGAGCAAAGTCTTTTTGATTCTCTGTCCTCACAACTCAGTGTCCTCAACTTAAATGCTTCTTCTGAAATCACTGTGTTGGGTGATTTTAATGTCCATAATGTTGAATGGCTCACTCATTCAGCCAGGACTGATGATGCTGGTCTTGAATGTGAGCTATTTGCAGACTCATTTAATCTCACTCAACTAGTCAACCAACCCACCCGTGTACCAGATAATCCTAATCATAATTCCCACCTACTGGACTTATTTTTAACAACCAATTCAGAAAATTATGATGTTACAGTGAGGTCCCCGCTTGGATCTTCTGATCACTGTCTGATACAGGCCACCTGTCTATCACCTACCACACCTTCCCACTCTGAACCTGTTTTGGTGACTAAATGGCATTACGATAGGGCAGACTGGGAGGGTCTTCAAGGTTTCTTTATTGATATTCCCTGGACCTCTTTCTTTTCTAATGATGCACACTCCACCTTGAGCCACATACAAGATTTTGTAAAAATTGGAATGGAAACTTTTATTCCTCATCAAAAGTACAGTAAAAGATCTAATTCACCTAAATGGTTTGACCATAATTGTGCTAGAGTAACTGAACAAAAAGCAATAGCCTACAATGCATACACAAGATCAAAAACACATGAAGCCTTTAATTACTTTAGAAACATCAGAAATCATGCCAAAACTGTATTAAACCTAACTAAATCAAACTTTCCTCCACAAGCAGGCAAATAAACTTCTAAATAATCCAAATGATAACAAAATATTTTGGTCTACTCTTAACTCATTTAAATCCAACTTCACTACTGCTTCATCCATTCCACCATTAAAATCTCCGACTGGCAATCTTGTAAGTGACCCACGAGGAAAAGCTAACCTTCTTGCGGATATTTTCTCCACCAACTCAACCTTAGATGAAATAAATCAAGATGTCCCTGTACTTAATTTTAATTCGCCTGAGATTCCCTCACTTAAGATCCACACCAGACATGTCAAAACTATTTTGCAGAATCTCTCGGTAGATAAGGCTCCTGGTCCAGATGAAATTCCTCCAATAGTACTTAAGAATTGCTCCTTGGTGCTCGCAAAATTTTGGCAAAATTTTTCCGTCTGTGTACTCATACCTCATGCTTCCCAGTACCCTGGAAAGAAGCAAACATCCATCCAGTTCCTAAAAAAGGTGCCTCTTCAGATCCATCAAACTACAGACCAATAGCTATAACTTCCACTCTTGGTAAAGTCTTTGAAATTATATTAAATAATCACATAATTAAGCATCTTGAGAATAATAAATTAATCAGTGATAGGCAATATGGTTTTAGACGATGTCGATCAACTGCAGACATGCTTTGCCTTCTTACGCATCAAATCAACCAAGCTACAGACCAACATGGTGAAACACATACAATAGCACTGGATATATCAAAGGCATTTGATAGAGTCTGGCATCAATCCTTATTGTCGAAGATGTCACACTACGGCCTTGCATCATTAGTTCCACTAATTTCTTCTTATCTTCATAACAGAAAAATACGTGTAATGGTAGATGGCCTTTATTCTCAATTTCACTCAATAAATGCTGGTGTTCCCCAGGGATCAGTTTTGGCCCCAATTCTGTTCCTCATTCATATCAATGATCTCATATCTACCACTCATAATCCAATACATTCCTACGCAGATGACTCAACACTCCACAGTTCCTTCACATTTACCAATTCTTTCACCCAACCCGATCTTATAAATTCAAAAATAAACACTGCAATTTCTCTGAACCAGGACCTTTCTAGAATTAATGGATGGGGACAAAAGAATCTAGTTTCCTTTAATGCACAGAAAACCAAGTACATTCAATTTTCTAACCGACAGAATCTCACTGACTCCCATATATTTTTTAATGATGTAAATATTCCCACTTCCCCTAGTATTGACATTCTCGGTGTAACATTAACTACTAACTTGAGCTGGACACATTATGTTAGAAGCATTGCTAAGAATGCCTCTAAAAAACTGGGACTCCTGTACAGAGTTCGAGAATTCTTCACTGGCGAGCAGTTGGCCGTGATATATAAAAGTCATGTGCGTTCTCAGATGGATTACTGTTCACCTCTGTGGGGTGGAAGCGGAGTGGTTGCATTGAGGCAGTTGGACAAAATTCAAAATAAAGCTATTAGATTAATCAATAACCCTGCAATCACACAGGACCTTCCTACATTATCCATACGAAGAAACGTTGCATCCCTTGCATTATTCTACAGATATTTTCACAGCAATTGTTCCGAGGAACTTGCTTCAATTGTGCCGCCTCTCCACATCTTTCCCCGTAGAACTAGGGCAGCTGAGAGCGCCCATGAATTTACACTTTCTCCTCCACAATGCAGAACTTCTGCTTATCAGAATTCATTTATCCCCAGAGCTACTACTCTTTGGAATTCACTTCCCTCGAATTGCTTTCCACAAACTTACAATCTACAAATGTTTAAATCCAGTTGTTACAAACATTTTATGAATGGAGGATGCCTTTAGGCACATGGACCTTTTTGTTTTATCTGTGTTTTTCCTTCCTCCGTTCATTGTCTCTTAAAAAAAAAAAAAAAAAAAAAAATTGTCACAGGCTTCCACTGCCGTCACAGCCTTGAACTGACAGTCTTTGGCAAGAAGTTTTAGTGCCTGTAAGAACTGATCCAGTGACTCACCAGGTTCTTGGCGTCGAGTTGCTAGTACATGCCTGGCAAATATTTCATTTTTAGGTTTGATATACAAGTTAGTTAGGGTTTCCTCGGCAGCCTCATAGGTTTTACAGTCAGCAATATAGTCATATACTTGCGGGGCGATGTAATTTGTCAGAAGTACAAGTCTGTCTGCAGTGGGAGTATTCTGTTGTATGGCCTTTGAGAAGTTGTTAAAGGTCCTGAGCCAGTGGTGCCATTCCTTAGCTGCAGTGGTGGAGTTTGGGTCTGTGTCGAACCTCTCTGGTCGTAAGAACCGCTTCATGTCCACTTGTTAAATTGTTTGTACAATAAATTGTAGTGAAACCAGCTTGATTAGTATTGTGGTTTTATTGTACAAACAATTGAGGTCCGGTACATCACATCCTGTAACAACAACAATCCTTAGTAATACAGTTCTAAACAAAATAACTAATAAATATATGTAGTCTAGGAGTTTCTTATATCCCTATATTATATGCTAAACCTTCAATACATCTGAAATCATTAATACTTATTCCTTATATAGGTAAACCATAATCTCTTAGAAAGTCTTGACACCGACCTGTGTTTTGAAATGCTCGGCTGTCAGTGATCTAGTGGGCGGGAAAGGTAGCAGTGATGCGCTATGTAAAAGGGACCCTAAACATAAATGGCTAACTATATTTCATTACATACTGTATGTACTTAAAGATAGGGATCTGATGTTGTGTTTGCAGACCGGGAGAAGGCCTTTGATAAGGTGGCCAGAGAAGTTGTGCAGTAGGCTAGGAGAAAACTTGGCATTGAGGAGTGGCTGGTGCATGTGATAATGAAGATGTACGAGGACTCACGAACGGTAGTGAGGGTGAAAGGTGTACAGCTGAGTGAGGGACATATACAGTACTTCTTGTTGAGGATATAGGGTAGTGAAGCTGTGAAGCTTATGTCACCCTATCGGGGCAGAAAGGACCCCAGGGTGGAGAGGTTTCACAGGGAGGACGAGGACATCGTAGATTTCAGGGGAGGGCACCCATGCCCCGCAGTCGACGGAGACGCCCCGCCAACCTCAGGAACTTCTTCGTTAGCAGGAGGACCTTGGATTGACATATACAGTACGGTACTAGATATTTGGTAAGGGTTAGCTTTATATCCCATGTACTGGTTACTAGGGACATAAACTAGGTGTTAGGTGGTTTAGTTTTGTATCCAAAGTACTGGGTACTAGGGACATATACTAGGTGTTACGTGAGGGTACTGAGTGATGAGTTTTCAGTTCGCGTCGGAGTCCAACAGGGAAGTGTGTTAATTAAGCCCTCTCCTCTTTTTTATGGTTCTGGAGGCACTATCTAGTGATTTCAGAGTTAGGCTCCCCTTGCAACTGCTATAAGAGGCCTGAAAATGCTTGGCCAAGTCATGAAGGTCTGTGAGTGTGAGAGAGTCTTTGAAGGTATGATAACTTCATAGTCAGGCAGCTGCAGGAAAGATATCTAAGCGGTGTTTTTCCGGTCCCGTCTCAAGACCACCGTCGCAAGATCTACCCGAAAAACTGTTTTTCTGGTCCCGTCGCAAGCCCACCTTTAGCAAGCGAGACACCAATATTCTCTTGCGATGGCAAGAGAGCTCCGGAGCTGGGTTGACGGCAAGCTGAAACATCTCACTCAACTTACTGTTTCTCCATTCTAATTTATTTCGGTATATTTGTTTATCCAAACATTATGTTATAATTTACTTGCCTATTATTAGGAAGTAGAGTAATAAGAGCCCACAGTAACGTATATCCAATTGTTGATAATAAATTAATGTGGGACAGTACACTTGGTTAAATTTTGTCCACGAAACAACAACAAACACCAGCTTTGACTAGGCCTAGGCTATGCTATTTACCGATTGTTTTTCATATCAGAATTGCATTTATATAATCCTTATGATAATTAAATTGGCGGTGAATGTTATTCCGATGAAATGGAAGTTGTATAGCCTAGCCTATATATTTGTAAGATGTGTACTGGCTTGGAGCAAGCCTGTGTTGTTTTCCTGTCCTGTGATGATCTTGCGACGGCTCGGTTGAGACGGTGGTCTTGCGACGGGCCCGGAAAATCATGTCTCTACTGAAAGTAAGAAGTTGTGCAGTAGGCTAGGAGAAAATTTGGCGTAGAGGAGTGGCTGGTGCGTGTGATAATGAAGATGTATGAAGACTCACAAACGGTAGTGAGGGTGAAAGGTGTACTGAGTGAGGGACATATGCTAGGTGAAGGTTAGTTTGTATCCCACGTACTAGGTACTAGGGACATATACTAGGTGTTATGTAAGGGTTAGTATTGTATCCCAAATACTAGGTGTTCCGTGAGGGTTAGCTTGGTATCCCACGTACTGGGTACTAGGGACATATACTAGGTGTTACGTGAGGGTTAGTTTTGTATCCAACGTACTGGGTCTAGGGGGCGGCAGCCTCCACCCATAATTCTAGGATAGGTTAGGTAAGGTTGTTAGGTTAGGCTAATGGGGATGGATGTAGTTTCCGAGTGTACGGTCGTCATGTTTACATTTGTCGATCGCCGTTGTTAACCTGCCCTTCCCTACCTATCATGTGTTGATTGGTTGTCCATCTTGATCTAATTCTTCAGGCCAGCCCTATTAGAGTATTTTGGGGGAACTCAGTGGTGTGGTTAAACTAATTTTAATATATATTTGTTTAAATATGCAAGATATGCAATAAATTATGTAAAATATATTGTTTTTACTTTATACCTATACATATAATTGTCATTATTAAGGAAATTCCATTGACTATTTACATCGCTAGGCCTAGCTTCCTTATTTCTATTAATTTCCTCCAGTTCACAATGAAACCTATTGCTAATTTCCTTGTTCTAAAGCAGCCTCGGCGTTGGACGCTTGGGATAATGTTCCTGTCTATTTTGAATGCCATTCGATACAATATGTTGAAAGCCCCCCCTCACCCCCCATGACATGTTATCATCATATATTGCCAGTAGGGGGCAAACAACCAAAAAAATCGCTGCAAAGCCCTTCACACAACATATTATTGTATCCAATGGCAGCCAAAATAGACGGGAACATGATCGCAAGCGTCCACCGCCGCCGCCGTCATGTTTACATGGTCGATCGCCGCAGTTTGGTTAGGCCTATTTGCCCCCCTCAACATATTATTGTATCCAACGGCATTCAAAATGGACGGGAACATGATGGCAAGCTTTCGTCGCCGCTCCACCGCCATGTTTACATGTGTCGATCGCCGTGGTTAAGTTCGCGTCTATTTTGACGGCGATTTTTTTCGGTTATTTGCCCCCTGCTGGCAATATATAAGATGATGACAATATGTCATGAGGGGGGGGCCTCAACAATGACCTCTAA
Organism: Paralithodes platypus; assembly: GCA_032716605.1. NCBI lineage: Eukaryota > Metazoa > Arthropoda > Malacostraca > Decapoda > Lithodidae > Paralithodes > Paralithodes platypus. The sequence continues at coordinate 4,441,278 of CM064575.1, forward strand.
CCTCTGTATATCAAATAGGGCTAGAGCAAATTGGCTGCAAATTTGCACATCTAGGCTATTCCTTGACTGACTCTTCCCAAATGGTCGACATATTCTTCAGTCACATATTAGCTTGATCACTCTAGGCCTAGTTGTTTTTTAGTTACAGAGGTTATAGCCTAGGTCATGATTTCTTGCCTACTTACAGCGAATAGACTAGGCCTATTGTAGATTGGTAAAATATTTGCTTAATAGCCTAGGCCTAGGCTATGCAATTGTCTCGATTTGACTAATTTTACCTAATTAGGCCTAAAGCAGCCTCAGTCTATTCCCAAACCCCAAACAGTATCCCGTGTTAAGCCCTAGGCTAGGCCTAGGCCTAATCCCACTCTCAATCAAAATTCGAACTGATAAATTCGTACCTACCGGTAGCGCTGCCTAGGCTTAGTCTAAGTAGCTAGGCCAATATTTTTCGTGAATAGATATAGAAAATGGTTTAAAGGAAAGAGCATCCTATATTATGTTCAAATAATATGTAATACCACTGTGTATGGTTGTATTACATTTAAATAGTGATAGATGTGTATATTAATGAGATAAATACTCCGAAGTTCGCATACGTTCAGAATATTTAGTGCAACACTGTTGCCAGATACTAATCCAATCCCATTATCATTATAGCATAATGGATTTTACTCATTTGCATAATTTCAAATACCTAGGACATTAACCCTTTGGCGCACGATGACTCGTTCAGAGTCATTAGGTATTTTTTTCCTAGGCGCACGATGACTCGTTAAGAGTCATTAAACATATAAATATTCGCCAAAAATTAAGTATTCGTCTGACGCGCGTCATATTTGGCAAAGATATTAAGTATTACGTCTAGTTCAATGGGTACAATTGGCAACCTCCTCAGTTTAACCGTTTACTCACGGCAGGCTGGGAAGGGAGCAGAGTACAGCTCAGTCTGTGTTTCGATACTTTCACTTTTATTCGTGTATCTCAGTAACTATTTGGTGTATAGTAATTCTGAAGTTACCAGTGGCATCCTCATTAAATTCCGCTTCCATATATGTATGCAAATCAAAGATGTTGCGGGCAAAATTTTGAGCTAGCGTGAGTTGGAGATAAGGTATTTACTTTTTTTTTTACAATTCTTATTTCGGAGTGCCCCAATGTGGTTGTTTTGTATTTATTCTATGTTTTTATTCGCTTATCTTCAAGTTCAATCAATAATGAAGCTGATGGTACCTCATTAATCCAAATACAAGGATTTTTTGGTGGATAAAAACGTCACAGAATCAAATTATCGCCGGGCACAAAACTGGCTCTGAGTGAGCTGAGATATACTTTGGGAGTGGGAAAAACTTTGATTGGAAACTATAGGTGCGCCAAAGGGTTAATATAATATTTTCCTATCTTTTTTGTAGTGATATTTGTCTGATTTAGTGGTATATTGGTGTCTGTCTAGGGTTATAATGCATTGTGAAAGTTACCTCTGCATCTCTGACTTGGCTTCAGTACCCCTGCTTTCTTTGAGTACTACACGGCAAGAGAAGCTTTCGGTTCTGTCACAGACTGTCAATTACTGTTCAAGGTAAACACAACTGCTAAATTCGACATCATGTTCAAATAATATGTAATAGCATTATCTATGGTTGTATTAGACAACAATCGTGATAGGTTTCTATTTTATGTGGATAAATAGTATTAAGCTGAATAAACTAAATACCGAAAGTTCACTAGAGTGGTTGTTGATACATAATATGAGGGAGAAAGAAGATAGGAAGGAAGGGCTAGGCAGTGTTGCCAGTTGTATCGCTAGATATTACCGCTAGATGTAGAGCTATTTACTTCAAATTAGCAGCCATTTTTTCATATCTAGAGAGATTTACTAGGGATAATTTAAAAATGTCAGACATTCTAATCAGATTACATTGCAAAATTTGCAAAACAAACAAACCAAAACTCTTTAGAAATTGCAGCATTATTCTAACATTGTTTGACTATGTAGCAACATGCTAGCGACTTTTGAGAAAGGATCTAGCGGTATTTTGTGGAGACATACTGGGAGGGTGGGAGGGAGGTGGTGGTTGCAGTGGTGCCAGTTGTAAAGATACATATTACCGCTAAATGTAGAGCTATTTACTTCAATCTAGCAGCCATTTCTTTTATATCTAGAGACATTTACTAGGGATAATTTGAAAATTTCAGACATTCTAGTCATACTACATTGTAAAATTTGTAAAACAAACAAACCAAAACTCTTTAGAAATAGCAGCATTATCCTAACATTGTTTGGCTATGTAGCAACATGCTAGCGACTTTTGAGAAAGGATCTAGCGGTATTTCATGGTAACACTTTAGGAGGGTTAAAATACGAGTCACACGGGCAATTGCCCAAAACTTTAAAGGTCCATATCATTGTTATTAAACTAAGCATTTGGCAAAGGGAGGAATTGTTAAAAACCTTAGCCAATACTCTGTCATTCACCAAAAATAAATTTGAATTTATCATTATTATTTGGTAGGGTAGGTATGTATAGGTAGGTTAGCTAAATAATTGCTGGAATTTGTAGGGACTCGAACGGTTTTGAGAGAGTTAAATAAAAAAACAAAAGATAGGACGAATAATAAAGAGATTATGTTATTAAGGCAAAACTGGGGGATGCGTGGAAGCCTATAGACTGTAGACGGTAAACTTTGTGTGGGTAGCGAATTCGGGTTTAAAAGTAATTTAAGAATAAACAGTTTTCAATGCTGCGGCCAAACTATTCCACCCATTTATATTTTTTGGTATCAAAACGTTTGGAATCGCGAGCCTCACCCAACTACGCAAGGCATGGCTCTGATCATCGGCGTAGTTTCAAGATGTGGAATTTTAAGTGGAATTCGAGGTTTTTTCAAGATTGCCAGAAAAAAAACCCACGTGCAAAAGCAAAACCTTCTCTATAGAAATTTGCGGAGCATTAGTAGGGGAGTGCGTATGCCAAAGCCCAGTCGTTTCCTGTGAGTGGGAGAGACGGTATTTAAGCATCAAGTTTTTCGGGAAATCGGCTGCCACGGACCTGTTTGGCCTCCATGCCGGATGTTTTAGCATATCAAAAGTTGCCCAATACAAAAACGCACCTCTTGGGAAAGTTTGATCCTGATCCAAAAAGCGGTTTCTGGAGTTATTGCGTCGAAACCGGCGCGTAAGAAGAATTTGGATGAAATTCCATGGTTTAATGATTACAATAGGGGTTCCCCGTAGGGGACGAACCCCTAATAAACGGTTTATCAAAGAATGGCAGCCTCACTAGCTGAAAATACACATTTACCAATTTAGGTGGATGAACATGAGATGTACATATATGAAGATAGGTAAGGCTCAGTTTACAAAAAAACAAAAAAATACCAATAATGAGGGCAGGTTGCGGCAAAATACCAAATTATCATCAACTTAACCATGAGCGTAAGTGATATACAGTACATATTACACATTGAGTGTACTGACTCACTAAAGAATCATACATATATACACGTACGTACACAACTACATACAGCATACATAATACATACATATTATAAAGAACATAAGAACATGCAGTAAGTGTGCACATGCCCGTTACTACAAAAACGCTCACGGTATGCACACAAACATACATACATACAAAAAAAATGTTTTGGTAGTGTCAGGTGAGGAGCTGGAAAGGGTAAAGAGGGAGCTAGCTGCCTTCAAGTCCGTACAGGTAGGGTCAGGTAAAGCCTACTACAATGGGAGGTTAATCATCGGGAGCGAGAACAAAACAAGGATATAAAAACAGTAGAGACAGCTTGGGGGAATTGTAGTATATAGGACATTCGTTAGTGTTTGTGTTGTGTGTGTGTATTTGTTCGTTAGTGTGTGTGTGTGCGTGTGGGTGATATGAAGGCGAAATTGTGGAAGAGCTGGGCATTCTATTGTTAATGGGTGGAAATACATGGCATGAAGATACACGAACACTTAATAATAGATAATGCTTATGATAATGTGTGTGTGGTTGTGTCCGTGCAATATGTACAGAGGAACAGTTTTGTAGCTGAAGGGAAGACGTCCACTGGAAAGATTTTTTTCTTGAATCCTTTCTCCCTCATGTTTAGGCCCCATTTGCTTTTCTAATTTTAAGACGTTCGCCCCATTATTTTGACGATTTTTAAGAAGCTCGGACCCATTTTCTGTCAATTTTAAGACCTTTGGTGCCTTTTAGGGTTCTATTTTATCCTGGTGAGCGATAGCGAGCCTGTAAGTTAAGAGGAACCGGCTTTCAGCCGAGAAGGTTCTACCGCAAATGTACAAATTTATCTTGGAAAAAGGGGCCTCAAGGGGGTTGTAATCTTAAGCTTGATGGATAAGCTAGAGACCAAACTAAAAACTTCCCATTAACTATAACTTATATTATGCTTCAATAAGGTCCAAAAGCATGAGGTTGTTATAAGAGCGTGTTTGACGAGGTCAATATTATGTACTAGGTTGGCAGATGATTTGCAAGAATGAGATAATAGATTGCATAGGAGCTGTTTGACCAGTAAACATTGTGGGATAGGTTATGCTGAAAAAACATTATAGTTACGCATATTAAGAAGGGTGTTAAGGGTTTGGGCAGTTGTGTGTGTGTGTGTGTGTGTATGTATATGTATGTGTGTGATATGTATATGTGTGGTGGGTGTGTGTGCGTTTATGT